>JTLS01000847.1:0-16484 GCA_000826855.1 Basidioascus undulatus | reverse complement strand
GGGAGGGGGTTGGGGCAGCGCGAAGGTCGCGTTTAAGAGTAAGGTTGTGAGCAGGGGGCATGCGGAGGTTTGGGTCGAGGAGGACGGGAAGGTGCGTTTCCTCTTCCCCTCCCTCATCTCTTCCTCTTCCTCCTGCTTTCCTTTCCCTAAAAACACGAAGAGAAGAAGGCTGACCACTGTGGGTGTGGTGTTCGCAGTTCTTCATCCGCGACACCTCCTCCTCCTCCGGCACGTTCCTGAACCACATCCGGCTGTCCTCGCCCGGCGTCGCGTCCAAGCCGTTCCCGCTCAAGGACGGGGACGTCGTCCAGCTCGGGGTGGACTACCAGGGCGGGACGGAGGAGATCTACCGCTGCGTCAAGATGCGCGTTGAGGTGGGGAGGGGGAGGGACTGGCAGAGGGGGAGGAACGCTTACAAGTGAGTTCAGACCCCACCCTCCTCCTTCTCCTTATTTTCTTCTCCTTTTTTTCCCTCCCACTTTTTCTTAGCTTTTTGGAGGGATAATCGGGGGCGAAGGAAGCGTGTGAGGATGAGGATGGGGAACTGATTGGGGTGGGTTGGGCGTTGGACAGCACCCAGGCTCTGAACCAGCTTCGGAACCTCGGCGTCAGCGATGTCGGACCTGCGCCCGAGGGTGCGGCCGCTGCAGAGGCGGCGAAGAAGACTGCCGCCGCTGCGGCCGCTCCCGCCGCTCAAAAGGCGTCCATAACGGACTGCTGCATCTGTGGGTGTCCCCCTCCTCCTCCCCTTCTCGGCAAACTTGCACTGGGGCTCGGAGGCTGATTGCTCCCCTTCGGGTCGCGCGCAGGCCTCTTCTCTGTGACCGTCTGCCAATCGCTCTTCATCGCGCCCTGCTCGCACGTCTTCCACTACAAGTGCATCCGGCCCCTCCTGGCGCAGCACTATCCGGGCTTCTGCTGCCCGCTCTGCCGGACGTTCGCCGACCTCGAGGAGGACGTCGAGGTCGACGTCGAGACGGCCTCCCTGCGCCGACTGAGCCTGAACCCGCCCCAACCACCCCCGGCGCAGCTCCCCGAGAGCGAGACGCGGATGGTCGTCGCGGAGGGGATGCGGGACGGCGAGGGTGAGGACGTTTTGAGGGGGATGCGGGATGTGGAGGAGGAGGAGGAGGAGGAAGAGGAGCTTGTGGAGGATGACTCGGCGTCTAGTGCGGCGGTGTCGGACGGCGACGCCTCCGCAGCAGGCGCGAACGACACGCTCACCCCCTCGACCCTCACCGTCTCTAACGGGCCTTCCTCCTCCGCGCCCATCCCGACCACGCGCTCGCCGCGCGACTTCGCCGCCTCCTCCCTGCAAGACGCGACGACGCCGAGGAACGAAATGTTCCTCTCCACCCTCGCAGACACGTTCCCCCTCCCCTCCACGGGCGCGCAAGGCGCAGGCAGCCTGACGGCGGCGGCGGTCGCGCTGCGGGAGCGGGAGGAGGAGCGCGAGGAGGAGTTGGGGTTGGGGTTGAGCGTGCCGAGACGGGGGAAGGGGAAGGGGAGGGCTGGCTGAGGTTCGACAGGCGAGATGAGAGATGGGAGGTCGTTTTGTTGTACTGAGTTCTGTTGGACGTTGTTGCTTGTAGTCACCATCCGCGCAGTACGCTGCTTCGTCTGACTTCCGTTCGTGGCACACTGCACATCGCCGTCGTTGGCGCACTGCATGGCAGCTGATCGCAGCTGATCGCGGATCTGCACGCCTTACATATTCGACTTTCTCTAACATCTTGCTTCTCTCAATCAACCGTGCACGAGCGATAGCGATCACCAAGACGGGTCGCGAGAGCGATCGATGCGCGAATCCGGGAAACACGCAGTCACCGCCCCAGCGAGAGCTTCAGGCAACACTTTCGGGTGCTTCAGAAGCAGACGCCGCAAGGTGTGGAGAAAGCAAGTGCAACGCGCGAAGAGTGAATAAAACGGCCTTCTCCTTGGACTCGGTGGCCTCCTCGAGGTCCACGGACTCGGCATGCTTCTTCAATCACACGACCCCGACGTTCACGAGATCGATGATCTTCTCCTTGGACTTGGCAACAGGTCACCAAGTCCAGGGAAAAGATCGCCGAGCTCGCGAAGGAGGGTCCAGTCGTCAGAGAAGCACTCCGAGCCGGAATCAGAAAGCTAAGAGCAGGCGCTTCATCAAGGTGGCGCAACTGGAGGGGCACAATGCATTGCTATTGGACCCGGTTACAGGGGGAGAGAGGAGAGTTGGCGGACGATACCAGGGGGGGAGCTGAAGGATGCGCTCGAGGCCGTCCCCAACTACGGCCAAGGAGGAGATTGAGCGGTTGAAGAAGAGGATGCGCAAGGTCAGAACATTCTATGGCCTTGCGCACCCACTTCTCCACGCGTCGCTCTCCTCCTTGGCAACAGTACAACACGCCGTCGAGCAAATCCTTCACCTCCCCCCCCCGGTATCGTCCCCCGAGTCACCGTGGACCCCCTCCAACCGCGCCATCTCTTCATCCAGCAACAGATCCGTAACCACCAATCGCGCGGCCCAACTCACCTTTTCTAGCCGGTTTCCATAACGAGCATGGTACACATTCCAACGCACTGCAGAGTCGAATGTGGATCTCCGAAGCCGACCGGGAGAGGGGGGTTGAGACGGAGGTGGGGAAGAAGGCCGGGACTCATTGCGAAGTGGGACGGATCCCGTGTATAGCTCGGCGGCGACGAGAGGAGGGGGATAGTGAATCGATGGTGATTGCGGCTCTCCCTACACGTCAGTAGGACGTGGTGAGGGGGATGGGACAAGAAGAAGAAGTGTGCAACGCCGCTTCTTATGCGCGCCAATGAATTCAAGGATGGGTGTTTTTTCCGCTATTGAGGCCGTACAGAGACGGCGGTCTGAGTCAGCTGAAGAGCCGAACAGGCGAAAGGGCAGACAAGCAGCCGTGAATGCGCAAACGCCCGCACGAGGCGCGACCCACCCGTGGCTGCAGAAATGCTGAGACTGACACTCTGAAAGTTATTTACTGATTATCAAGCGAATGAACAACTTCAACGAAACAATGGGACGAATGCTGTCTAAGTTGCAAGAGGGAATCCAGCAAGACTCATGACTGCGTGAGGCTGCCCGTGCACAGAGCGTTGCTACTACGTTCCAGGACCAAGGATAATATCCATACCTTTAAGAATGGAAAGACGCCGTGTGACGCTCAAGTACCTAGGAATAATTTGGGCAGCAAGTCCCTTTTTATGAGGGAAGAACGGGCGAGCTTGAACAAACAACGGGCGCAAGGCGAGAATGGGGAACAATCGGTAAGCCAAATCCTATTTCAGTTAAAAAGGAAGGGGGACGCACAGAACATCTCGGTCGGAGGCGCAGCGGGACGGTCGCCAGTCGGAGCACTCGCAGGCGGGTCCTGCCGGGAAACCACTGCATGGGGCGGGCTCGGAGAGCGAACGTCAGGCCATTGCTGAACGACCTGGGCGAAAGTCGGTCGCTTGAGCGGGTCCGCCGTCCAGCACCTCTCCAGGATCGCTCAGGTGTCGTCCGAAAGCCCGCGGGCGACGCCCTTGTCTGCGCCCGGACGACTCGGTCGCTGGCCGTGCTTCACGACCATGGTGTATCATGTTAGTGTCGACATAGCCGAATGGCGCTTCTTCCGTGAAGATCTGCACGAACGCAGAAAGCCACAAGGTCAGGATACTCGCAGAGGTCGGTACGTCATCTGTGTGTCACTCACCTCGAGCGCGGTGATGGCGAAGGAATAAACATCCTGCAAAGGTCCGAAGAATGAGAATCTAACAGATGAAGCTCTACTGAAAAGTTCGTACAGTAGGCGCGTTGAAGACCTGGAGGGAAATGTCAATGCCATGCTGCGCGAAGCGGAAGAAACAGCAGACCCACGCCTTGCCAGCGCCCCGGAGCCATCCAAGCCGGGCTGCCAGAGATGCCCTTCGTCGCGGCTGTAAGGGAGCCAGTCGAGGCCTCGCACTTGACTTCCGCCAGACCAAAGTCGGCCAGATACACCTGCCCGGAATCCGTGAAGAGGACGTTGACCTTACAGCCGCAACGTTGTTTCAGCCACTGCAAAGGACGCATGAGGATGAAGCACATACCGCCTTGAGGTCGCCGTGGATCACCCCTTTGTGGTGAGGTACTGCATGCCCAATGCGACTTCGCGGACCTGGGAATGCAGACCAGAGTGTGAGCGAGCTCCGTGAAAGTTCGAAAGAAGAAACGAACCATCTGCCGACGGTTCGCTTGAGGGTTCTTCTTGAGGTAAGAGAGGACGTAGACGTTCTTCATATACCGCGAAACGATGAAGGCAGGAACTGCCATGAAGATCCCAGTTGGTCAAGAGGGAGCACGGTGGGTTCGGGAGGAGTACAGACACACCTTGTGCCAGGTGCGCTCGCACCTAGAATGGAAGAACCTGGGGATGCCGTAACGCTTGCCAGGCCTTAATCTCCTTGACGAGCATGAAAGGGTCTGGACTATAAGTACATCTCCGACAATGATTCAGAATCCACGTACGCACGTCCGACGAGGCGTCCCTAGTTGAGCCGTTTCACCGCGACGCTCGAGCCGTGCCACGATCCCAGGAAAACTTGTCCGAAACCGCCCTGTCCGAGCCGGACAGTCTCGTCGATCACAAGGTCCTTCGGTTCGATGACAGTGTTTTTCACCGCCGCCCGCATGCTTTCCTATTAATTGCGCATCTTACATTCGGTGAGTATTCATGAATTTCAGTGGTTCCCAACCGCTCGTCCTACTGAGCCTGCTCCTTATTGCCTGCCCGCAAATTTTCGTTAATACCACCAGGCTCTTCCCAGGTCTCCTCGGCTGCTTTCTTGAAATCCTTCCTCGGCATTGAAAACTCAGCTAATAAAGTTTTTCGATCGTAACCCTTGCCTTCACTGCCTCACAATGCAAGTCCCCCCGATGGTGCGTTTGCGAGGTGCTGCCACAACACCTTTCAGCACAATGTTTCCCACTTTCGCCGTCTAATACACCTACTCTTCGCATGCCATGTTTTTTTAAGCGGGTGAATATCTCCAATTTTTCTATGCCACTATAGCTCCCCCGTATATCGTGCTTGCCAGTTTTCGTGGAACTGCCCGGCTGTCCCTGGGTCGCCCTCGGCCGCCTTTTTGGGCCCCTGAGTCGGCAACAGGAAGGGGTTAAGAGCATGAAGTGGGGTGGATCTGGAACGGTGCAACGGTGCAGGGAGGAGAGAGTGCCGTAGCCAGATCTTTGTCCCCTCATTCGGCCGACCGCTGGCCGCACTTGCCACTTCCTTCCCGACCATCCTCCATCGACGCGTACGTCTAACTCCTTGTCCGTAAGTAATACCTTTTAGTCTCAGTTTTCGGAGGAGAATATGTTCCTGGAGTCTCAACGCATGGAAGCAAAGCCATTGCTGGGTAGACACACACGCACGTGCGAGTGAGGCCCTCGACCTCCCGAATCGTCTTAAGTGCCCATAAATCATATTTATCTGAGCGCTATACGAAGTATTTTCTTATGTGGGCGGTTCCTGGTCCCAGAGACTGGCGATATGCACAATCCGTCTCGAATCGATGTGCGGGCTGGGGGCAGCGCCCAGCGCAAAGGCAGGCCCTGGCTGCACCATTTCTGTGGGTGCAAATAATCACCAGTGGCCTAAGTCTTTATCTAAAACAAACTTGAACTTGTTAAACGGCAGCTCTGAGGAGCGTTTCAGTTTACCGACCGCTGAAATATGCTCAACTCCAATTGAATAGGACCTTGATCAGTGATCTGATATTGATTTTGCATTCAATGTAAGTGTTCAAATTTTGCAGAAACTTCTCTTGAGGTGTGTATGTCGTGCAAACTACTGACCGTGAGGCGGTGCACGCGGTCACACCAGTCTTCACGTCCCGCTTTCCCTTTGACCACCCCACTTCGCGACCGCGCCCAGCAAGCCTCTACAAACTCCTCACCCCAGCCTCGCCTCTAATCCCTTATTTACTTCCTCTTCTCTCGCCATGCCCGACGTATCGCCGGCAGACTTGACATCCGAAGACGCCGCTTCTGTTCGGACCGCATCCACCCAGTCCACGTCTGGATCGGCAGCGGGTACTCGGTCGCAGGAGCTGGATACTCTCAAGAGTACGAGACCTTTACTTTCTGCGGAGGACGGGGGACGGGGAGGAACACCGATTCTGTTGCAAGGCATTGACTAGCTGAACCACCCTTGCAGGCATTGCCGAGCTTCTCAAAGCCAGCAACGAGCGCACGCAGAGGACAGAGGACGAGCTGAACCGCCTTTCGAAGCACGTCCAAGCCTGTGTGTCTCGTTCGGTTGCGCACGGTTCTTTAAAGTCGCTCACGGAAGTCCCCTCGCTTTCAGCCCTTCTACCGCTCCAGGACGGTCCGACGCCCGCGAAGTCAGCCAAGGACTCCAGCTCGTGGGGTCCGCTTTACCGTGTCGTCCGCGACGACATAGCGGAGTGCGTACAGGAGTGGCGAGAGGGACTCGAGTTGCGCTTATCTTGGTGAGTCCCATATGATTCTCAAACGGATGAGACGCCCTCTCTGAGCTCTGACCATGCTGGGGGAGCTGCTTGCAGATCGGTCTGTTCTCGGCCATCGTCACCGCGTTCATCATCGAGACGTACAAGCCGGACCAGGTACAACTATGGCGGTTTTAAATCTTTCTGATCCAGGTCGCTGGTGTTACGCTCGGGGGAAACCCTCGTCATGCTCAAAGAGCGCGAAATCACGAACGAGTTCCTGCGGAACCACACCCTTCTCTACCTCGGCAACAACGGCTCTACCATCGCACCCGCGGAGCTCAACACTAGCGACTTCCGTCCTTCGCCCACTGCCGCTCGCGTCAACTTCTTTTTCTTCCTCTCGCTGGTACTCGCCCTCTGCGCCGGCTTTCTCGCTGTGACATGTCGACAGTGGCTCGCTCGCCTCGCCGGCCCGTCCTTGGGGAGGAACAACTACCACCAAAGCTCTCAAACAGGACGATAGGCTCTAGTCGGCAAAGCGCTTCATCCCCAAAGTGCTCGGTCTAATATATTTCGTCTCCAAGCCGCTATCGCCGTGTTCGCCTTTGGGTTCTCCTTTTGGCTGCACGGTTTGATCCCGTCACTGAACGACCCCAACCACCTCACCCTGGCCTTCTATTCGAGCCTCGTTCTGGCTGCGCTCACCCTGATTTTGCTGGCTGCCGCTTCGTGCAATGGCATCATGTTCGCCACGTCGCCCTTCTGCGGTCTTTACGAGAACGCAATTCGATACTCAACGGTCTTCCTGGTTTACGTGTATCTTGCCGGATACTCTAGCATTTTTGACGGCCTCGCAGAACGTCGCTACAACCGAGCTCGTGCGCGCGAAGCTGACCGCCTGGGGGGCACCTTCATGAAGCTTCTCCCTCGTCTCGGCTCTGCCGCGGAGCTTGACGAAATATCCGGTTCTTCATTGGAGATTCCTCCCAATATCTCCCGCTCGGATATGCCTGCGGATCATAACTACATGTCCGTACCCCGACTATTGCAGATGTCAGTCTGCCTTCTCTCGGAGGGTGGAGCGACTGCGTGTTACACCTCTGCGTAGCGTCGGAGTACGTCCGCTTCCCACGTATGGGATATTGGGGACATTCCTACGGGAATGTCTCTGAAGCGCTTAGGGCCCGCTTCGAATTGGAATGCGCTCGCTCCCAGTCTGGGCTTTCTCGGCGCCTCTTGCAGTTCGCGGCTTTTCTTGCATCCCGGGCATCCTATGATGAGCCAAAACCGGTACCTGGGCAATCTCTGGAGTACACTCTCAGTTGTTTCGCTGTACACACGAACCCGAAATCTGGTTACGCCGAGGTGCGGTTTGAGCCGTCACAGCCGTCAGAGCTCCGCTTCGGGTGGCAAATCTTCGACATAGGCCTGATCGCAGCCCATTCGCTATTTGAGGGCGACGCTCCAGGCTTCCTGAACGCGCTCCAGGCTTCCTGGACGCTCTCCAGGATGCCCAACCTAGCGACGGCACGATCTCTTCTCTGTTCGCTCTCTCTGGCTTGAATTGGCTCGAGAGATTAAAGGCGATCGTGCGAGCCAGGAGCGCTGCTTCCAGCTTCTACAGTGTCTCCACACCGTGTACGGGAAGAACAGCCTCGTCGCCTTGCACGGCTTGCCGCTCGAAGCTTACACTATGAAAAACGATCCCCGTTTCAATACTCTGGTGAGTCCTCGATCCTTTTCCTTGATCACCAAACGATATGCTCATCTTGCTGAATGCGCTTCGCAGATGCTTCGCAGATGCTTGGCATGCTCCCAACCCTCACCGACAACGCGACTTGGGCGTGGCAGACGCTTGCCCTTCACCTCCTCGATTCTCCCCTCTTGCACGTGTGCTTCGATCATCCTGCCGGCTCCTCTCACTACGTTCGCATGGCGTCGTACGGATACCGCCGACTCAGCTCGGGAGAACTCGCGAATGTGGACGTGGACGAGGAGACCGTACGCTCTACGGCGGCTGCGCTGCTGTTCTTGGGGACGTCGGAGACCTGAAGGACCTACAGAGCCTTGACGCTCTGCTCCGGGAAAGCACGACTCCTGAAGCTGAGAACGCACGCGATGCATTGGCTGAGGCGCGGGCTTCCATTCTTTGTGAGCCGTTGTCGCTCCCTTCCTGCTCAGACGGAAACCTGGCGTCCTTTTGTGCGAAGCCCGTCACCCAGAGTACGACCCGTTGCGCCCCCCGTCCCCTCCAGCGCGCAGCTCCGCCCCTACTGGCCCCTTCGCTCCCCTCGTCGCCGTCAGGTCTTCCCCTCAGGGCACGTCGTCGTCCTCCGTGCAAATGGCGCAGCCCGCACCGCAGAACAGCCCGTCTTCTCGGTGGCTCGGAGGCCGCTCCTTCGGGCTGACGGGAAAAGGGTCCACCTCGGTTTCCTCCCTGATGTGCCGGCGGAGACGCGACGAGGAGGAGGGAGCGGACGTTGAGCTCGAGGAGGTCCCAAGCTAGGCGGGGCAGGCTGCGTGAGAAGACGGCTCGTCGCAAGGATAGGGTGTCGAATTTTGCAAAAGTCTTCTTGGTGTTCCCTGAACAGTTCCTCTCCATTCTCTTCTCCGCGCATCGCTCCACACATGCCACCTCTTCATGATACCGTCTGTTTTTCCTCGACTTATACAATGTCTCGCATCGCTGCACTGTGCCATTGTGGCTCCTTTTGGTGTGTTTGTCAGCCTTATCGTGCCTCCCAAGTTCTGGTCGGAGACAACTACCTTGCAGCGTTCTCGCGAAGTCTATGCGACTGCGACAACGATAACGATCCTTGTTT
This sequence comes from Basidioascus undulatus, assembly GCA_000826855.1. Lineage (NCBI taxonomy): Eukaryota > Fungi > Basidiomycota > Geminibasidiomycetes > Geminibasidiales > Geminibasidiaceae > Basidioascus > Basidioascus undulatus. The sequence goes on along the minus strand of JTLS01000847.1, from coordinate 7,224 downwards.
CAGTTGAGGCACTTGTTCTGAAGCGTATTGTCAGCCTAAAATTTGCTTCATACTTAGGCTCCCCAGCTCCAGACCTATCCAGGCCTTTGTTATTTGCCCAGGGAGACAGCACGGCCGGGATCGAGACGGCGTCTTACGTATACGCTGGCAGCGAGTTTCAGCGAGTCGCTGCACGCAGCAATGCACCCCAGTGGAGCATTGAGGACCCAAACGGCTGAGCCAATCGTTTAAAAACTACGTATGGATTTTTGTAACAAACAGGAGCAGAGATACGGGTATCTCAGATTGAAGACGAACGGCTGTAGCTGCCCTGCGCTACGCGGCTTAGGTCGATAGGTAAGCCTCGGAGAGTTCATGGATCAGGGTCTATCACCAAGGCACTGGCCGTGTTGATCTACAAGTGGGACCAGCGACGGTGGCTGCCTGGAATCCGGGGGATCGGAGCTCGACTATGACTTTACTGGCAGTCCAAGCGTCTCTTCGGAATTCCGTAAACGAACCTTCTTTACTACACAGTGCACACTCTTCCGGAGCATTGGTCTCCCACATTGACAATCCAACGTCCAAGGGTGTGTCGTGCGAGCGACAGGACGGCATGAGGGGGTCCTCCACTGCGAACCTTTATTCTCTCACCAGCCGCCCATTCTTTCTTCAAGTAGACTAGACGGAAATCTGACGCAGCGAGAAGATGCAGTCTGGCTTACTGGATCGCGGATTCCCCTATCTGGCCACTATCCAACGCCCGACATGCACCCCGATCTTCGTGCGCTCCTTCCCACGCCCACCCACGCACACTTTCACTCACTCTCAAGAAGAAAGTCATTACAGAATCCACACTCGCCATCGCATCGCATTACCCCATCAATCCTCTTCTTCCCTCCGCCGCCCCCAGGCCCACCTCCTCCCACCTCGCAGCCTCATCTGTATGCAAGTCCTTCCGTCCTCCGTCTCCAACCACACATCGTGCAGTACCAGCTTCGCTTAGCGGCGGCTGTTCGGGAGCGAAAATGTCGGTCAGCGAAAATGTCGGTCCGAACTCGTTCGGTGGGGAGGAGCAAAGATTGGCAAAGAGGGAAGAGGAGGGCGAGAAGAGGGCGAGCGGAAGGGAGGAGACAGGGAGGACGACACCGGGCGGGAGGGGGAGTAGGAGAGGGGGAACGGGAACAGAGCCGGCAAAGACGCACTACCACAGGACGCTCTTGCGGTTGCGGCGCATCTTACGCTGGAGCTGGAGCATGCCGTAGAGGAGGGCCTCGGCGGTCTATCCGTTCCACCCCGCACATAATCGCATCAGTGTACCGCTCACCTGCCTTCCCAGAAAGCAGGACAGGAAGGAGGGAAGGAGAAGGAGCGGAGCTCACGGGAGGGCAACCAGGCACATAGATGTCGACGGGGACGATGCGGTCGCAGCCGCGGACGACCGAGTATGAGTAGTGGTAGTACCCGCCGCCGTTGGCGCACGAGCCCATGGAGACGACCCAGCCTGCGTGTCCCCAGTGCCACAGAAGTCAGAAGTCAGTATCATCTCCGTCCTTAGCCGGGAAGACAAAGAAGAAAAGAGAAGGGTTAGAAGGAGAAGGAAGAGGGAAGGGGAAGGAGAAGGAGGAAGGGGGGGAGGAGAGGGGAAGGAGAAAGCGGAGGAAGGGGAGGAGGAGACGGGAAAGAAGGAAGCGGAGGAAGGGGGAAAGGGGAAGGATGGAAAGGGAGAAAGGAAGGCACGCACCCAAGATCCTCGCCCCCTCCGCCTTCCCCAAGTCGAAAGTGTACTGATAGACCCTGGCAAAGTAGGCCGGATCCGTCCTGAGGGCCGCACGCATCTTGCCGACCTCCGCGCGCTGCTTCTCGAGCGAGTCGGCGCTGAGCTCCTTCCACCCGGCGACCCACGCGGTCTTCGTCCAGGTGGCAGCCTGGTGCGTCGCACCGCAGCGATGGCCGACGGCGAGCGCGAGGGATGAGGAGAGGTCGAGGGAGAGGTCGGACCCGTAGGAGATCAGGCCGTCCGGGACGAGCATGTGCGACGGGTCGGCAGGGTCTGGGCTCCGCGAAGTAAGAGACAACGCCAAGCGAGGAAGCAAAGGGAGGGGGAGAGACAGTGGGTAAACGAAGCGGGGGCATGGGAAAAGGAAGGAAGACACGCACCCTGGTACTTCTTCCACAATCCCTCAAGCGCCCGCTCGACCGCCTTGCTGTCCACCTGCCACTCGGGGTGCGCGTAGAACTGGTCTACAGCCTCGTCGAAGCGCCAGCCGTACTGCTTCAGGACTTTGGCGGCCACCTCGGGCGTGGCTTGGGTGATCAGTCGGAATCTGGTTCCACCCCCCACTCCCAATCAATCCCAGATCTAGGCGAGAGGAGAAGGGGCAGAGACGGACTGCTCGACAATCTGCCGTTCTCGCTGCGCTTGGGCGGCGGCACGAGATTTCTATTGTGCGGTCGAGTGTGTGTGTGAGGCACTGCTTGTTGATTGGGAGTATCCGAATGCGATACCGAGAACGCACAGACATGGCTGGGGAGGAGCGTCTGCGCGCAAGAGCGAGGACGACGGCGAGGAAGAGCGAAACGACGAGCGAGAGCGTCAGCTTGCGAGGTGCGTGATCGAGAGGGTGCTGTGCGAGCTATGAGAGTGAGTGTGTGTTATTTTCAGTTGGTTGGTGAGATGAGAAGGCGCAAGGGCATGGGGGGAGTGAGTCCCTGACGTTGGAGGCGGGCCCATAGCGGGGTTTAGGGTGTTCAGTGAGGACCGATAGAGGCGGATGGACCGGCCCGAATCTGGTCTTCCTCCTTCGGGCCTTCGTCTCTCCCTTACCCCTACCCACCATCACCATGTCCGCCCCCTCCCCCGCCGCGCAAGTATTCCCCCCAGACGGGGAGCTCCTCCCGTCCATCGTCTCCTTGCGCACCTCGCACCCCAGCCTGGGCATCCCCAAGCTCCTCATCCTCCTGCGGCAGACGCACCCAACCTGGTCCGTCTCCGACAAGCGCTTCCGCAAGCTCCTCTCCTCCCTCGCCGCCGCGCCCGCAGCACCGTCGTCGAAAGACATCCCCGGGCTGGACGTGGAGAAGGTCGGGCGGGGAAAGGTCGCTGTGCGGTGGTATGAGGGCGGGAAGGGCAAGGGGCTTGTTGCGGCCAGGCCGCTCGAGCAGGGCGAGATCGTGTGGACTGAGGAGCCCTGGATTTACGCGCCGAGCTGGTTCGTCCCCTCCTCCTCCTCTCCCTCTCCCTTCTTTTCCCTCTTCCCTTCTCTCTTTCTTTCTTCGTATCTCACCCCCCACCCTACTCCAGGGATGTCCTCGCCGCTCAACGCTCCACCACGCACTGCGCGCACTGCACGCGCCTCTTCCCCTCCCCGCCCCCTCCCCTCCTGACATCCTGCCCGCGCTGCCCCCTAAAATACTGCACTCGCCTCTGCCTGACACGGGCTCTGGCAAACGGCCACGCCTTCCTCTGCGCGGGGCACAACCCCGCGTGCGCCCCGCTTTGGCAGCTCGCCGAGCGTGAGCGCTGGCATGCGTTAATGGGCGTTGCGGCGATTTGGGGAAGGATCATTGCGTGTGAGAAGGAGGAGGAGAGGGAATGGGTCGTGGGGTGTTTGGATGCGCTGGCGGGGCTGAGCCAGGAGGAGAGGGCGAGGAGGAGCGGGGACTGGTCAGTCTTCTCCTTTCTTCCTCCCTCCCCGGCGTCCCTCGGGTTTCCTTTCCTCGAATCTTTCATCCGCCCCTCTGCTCTCTCTTCCCTGCTCTTCTCTTACCCCCCACCGCATTTCCGCTCCCCCTTCTTTCAGCTCCCTCCGGCTTCGCAGAGCAGGGAAGAGAGCAACGCATCAAAATGCTGATGCAGATGCAGGGGGTTAGAGGCGAAGCCGGAGGGGGAGCTGGAAGAAGAAGGAGGAGCCTTCTCTCTTCTCTGCTCTTAGGAGCCGGAAGAAGAAGCCCTGCATTTCTCTTTTTTTTCTTTTCTTTTTTATTTTTTTATAAAAAAAAATAAAAAAAAAGAAAAAAAAGTCAGGCCAAGGGGCAGGGAAGAAGAAGCGATACTAGGGCTGAGCAGTCGGACCCTGACAGCCGGAGCAGTCAGCCTGCAGTCAGGTTAGCTGCCAAGCCATGACAAAGGTCGCAGTTGGCTCCAGTTGACTCAATTGTCTCACGATACTGCAGCGATCCGCCCCTCCCAATGACTGCATTTCCGCTCTCTGACTAATAAGTAAGACCCTAATAAGTAAGAGCAGTCCGTAGGGGATGCGCTACGCTTTCCGCTCCCCCTTCTTCTGCATCTTCTCTTACTTATTAGTTAGAGTGATGCGTAGCTCCCCTCCGGCTTCGCCTTCTCTTACCCCCCCCGCATTCTGATGCAGGGGGGGGTTAGAGAGCAGGGAAGAGAGCAGAAGAAAAGCAGTGGGGGAGAAGGAGAACCGTACGGCACTGTCACCGCGGCCTTCCTAAAGGAGAGGAAGCCGTGAGTCTGTAGGAAGAGTCGCCACTGGCAAGGTTAAGGCGGTTGCTAGCTGTCTGGACACACGTCCTTGAGGGTTCGACTCCCTTCTCTTCCGTGGCTCTCCTACGGCATTCTCCTTCTCCGTACCTCTCCTCTTCGCATCACTTCGAAGATGCAGAGGGCAGACTGCATTTTTCCTTTTTTCTCCCCCGTACCTCTCCTCTCACTACGCTTCTTTTTTATTTTTTTCTTTTTGATTTTTTTTTATAAAAAAAATCAAAACAAAAAATAAAAACAAAAGCAGTGGGGGAGGGCAGACTGCATTTCCGCTCCTCCTTCTCCCCCACCGCATCAGAATGCAGTGCATTAAAATGCAGAGAGGGGGGGGAGCAGTCCGTAGGGGATGCGCTACGCTTTTCTCTCTTTTTCTTCCCTCCGCATCTGTTCAAAAAGCAAATGCAGGGGAAGAGCGAAGTCCCCCCTCTCCGTACCGACCGCATCTTTGCATTTTGATGCGCTGCTCCTTCTCTGCATTCGCATTTTGATGCAGATGCGCTGCATCTTCTCTTACCCCCCCCCACCGCATTCTCTCTTCTCGGCTCCGCTCTCTCTTCCGGCTCCCCCTCTGCATTCTGATGCGTAGGGGGGGAGAGCATAAGAAGAAGAGCAGTCTGCCCTCTGCATCTTCGAAGTGATGCGAAGAGGAGAGGTACGGCAGAGAAGAAGAACTGATGCAGGGGGGGTTAGAGTGATGCGAAGGGGGGTCATTAGGTCATTGGGAGGAGCGCTTCTTCTTCCCCAGAAGAGAGAAGTGGGGGGAGAAAAAGTCAAGCAAAAGAAGAAAAAAGGGTACAGCCGTCAACGCACAGCTCAGCATAGTCAGCATGCTAATCGTCCCACGATACCTGTCACGGCTTTCACGACAGCTGCGCACAGGTAACGTCTCACTATACAGTGATAGCAGACAGTTAGAGGCCGGCACAACCTTTGTCTCACAATACCATGGGACAGCTTGCTTGCTAAAGGTAGCCGCGGCTCAGAAAGGACCGTGCTGCACCCCGCCCTGCGGACTGCGGACTGCGGACTGCGGACTGCGGACTGCGGACTGCTTCCGCTTTTCTTTTTTTTTCTTTTCTTTTCTTTTTTATTTTTTTTGTTTTTATTTTTTTTATTAAAAAAAATAAAAAAGAAAAAAAAATAAAAACAAAAACAAAAGTCAAGCAGTGGGGGGGAGAGGACTGATTGCCACCGAGCTGTGACGCCACAGGAACGTAGAACAATCGGCAGTTCGCTGCTTTTTGGTAGCAGAAAGTGTGAGTTCGAGTCTCGCCGTTCCTGGCTGTGCCGTACCGTACCTGGCTGTGCCGCACCGTGCCATGCTGAGTGCTCAGTCGATCGACTCGGCAGTTGAGTCCTCCGCCACTGCTTTTGTTTTTATTTTTTGTTTTGATTTTTTTTATAAAAAAAAATCAAAAAGAAAAAAATAAAAAAGAAGCGTAGTGAGAGGGTGGCAACCAGTCGGGTAGTGAGTTCGAGTCTCGCCGTTGCTGGTTGTGCTGTACTGTACTGTACCGCACCCTTTTTCTTCTTTTGCTTGACTTTTTTTCTCCCCCCCCGCATCCGCATCACTCTAACTTATTAGTCTTACTTATTAGGGTCCGTCCTTCTTCTTCTCCGCATCACTCTAACCCCTAATAAGTAAGAGAAGATGCAGTGCTCTTCTTCTGCATCTTCTCTAACCCCCCCACGGGGGGGTAAGAGTGATGCGGTGCTCTCCTTCTCCCTGCATCGCATTTTGATGCAGATGCGAAGGGGGAGAGCCGGAAGATAGAGCGGAGGGAGAGAGAAGAGGCAGTCATTGGGAGAGAGCCGTGCAGAACTGTGCTGAACAGTGCCGCACCCTTCCCCTCCTGCGGCGTACCGACTCCGCATCCCTACGGACTGCTCCCCCCACTAATTAGTGCATTAAAATGCAGAGAAGGAGGAGCGGAAATGCAGAGGGGGGGAAGAAAAAAAAGTCAAGCGAAGAGAGAGCGCATCACTTCTTCTTCTCTGCTCTTAAGAGCCGGCTTCGCCTTCGAAGAGAGAGATGCAGAGAGCCAGTCGAATCGGGAGCATAGCTCAGTGGCAGAGCGACAAGCTTTTAACTTGTTGGTCGCAGGTTCGATCCCTGCTGCTCCTACTAGGTCACTCAACACGCCATAGACCAGTGCTCTCGGGCCCTACCGGATTCGAACCGGCACCGTCTCCCACGACAAGGCAGTGCACTACCGTTATGCTAAGGGCTCTCGGTCTCATGGCTTATGTGTGCGTCACCTATAGCGTGCTGTGCAGTGTCAGCGCCGGTGTTTCCTTCTCTGCATTTCCGCTCTCCCCCTCTCTGCATTTCTCTTTTTTATTTTTTTTGTTATAAAAAAATCAAAAAGTCATGCGAGTGGGGGAGGAGCAGCGCATCAAAATGCAAAGATGCGCTAACCCCCCTCCCAATGACTGCATCTTCTCTCCGTACCTCTCCTCTTCGCATCAGAATGCAGAGGGCAGACTAATAAGTTAGAGTAATGCGCTACGGCATTCTGACTGCATTTCCGCTCTCTAACTAATAAGTAAGACCCTAATAAGTAAGAGCAGAAGATGCAGTGCTCCTCTCCTCCGCATCTGCATCTTCTTCTTGTGCTCTTCTCCTCTACGCATCAGAATGCAGCGCATCAGAATGCAGCGCATCAGAATGCAGCGCATCAGAATGCAGCGCATCAGAATGCAGCGCATCAGAATGCAGCGCATCAGAATGCAGC
>JTLS01000682.1:0-14925 GCA_000826855.1 Basidioascus undulatus | reverse complement strand
GCTGCTCCCCATGCCGCCAGTCCCATCCGCCTTCCAGCCCTCCCGCGCCCGCCCATCCCACCCCACCGTGCCCCGGTGCTCCCCAACCAGCATGCCCCTCCGTACTCCCACCTATTCGATGCCTGCTCCCTCGGAGCCTCAGCATACACCCCCCCCACCCGGCGAACACTCACCTCCGCTACGCCACGCCCGCTGCGCCGCTCGATCGCAGCCGTCGCTCGTCCGTCGGTGATCCGTGGTCTGCGGTGCTCGTCGCTGCTCAGGCGCACGCCTAGGATATCTGCAGGCGCGCAAAGTAGTGTAGGCCGGGAGAGCGAACGGGGAAGAAGGCAGGCGAGCGAAGACGACTCTCGACCGCGTAAATTGGCCGTCGCAAAGCGCAACCCGCGTTTCTTGCTCTCGCCTCTCTGCCATCATCGAGGGCTTTTCCCACGCTCCTCGCATTTCATTCTCCAGCGTCCCTGGTCTTGTTCTTCGAGCCTGCACATCATGTTGTTTTTAAGAAATACAGCGCGTCTGGCAGGAAGGAGGTTCTACTCGGCGCAGGGTGGGAGGGTGCCGAAGCTCACGCTGTATACGGGCGGGAGGGAGTGCTCGTTGTGTGAGGTGCGTCTTCCTTTCCCCTCCCATCCCCAACCCCACACCTCCCCACCTACCCTCCCTTCCTTCCTTCCTCCATTCCTACTGAACATCCTTCTCTGGTCTGGGCAGGACGCGAAAGAAGTCCTCCACGCCGTGCAAGCAGAGGTGGGCCCCCAAGCAGGAAGGAAAGCAACGGGGAAGGGAAACTGACGGGTCGGAGCGCAGACGCCCTTCCACCTCGAGCTCTACAACATCCGCGACCCCCCCGCGGCCCCTGAACGGCCGGACGAGGAGGTGCATAGGTGGAGGAGGGCTTATCAGGTCCGTCTCTCTTCCTCCCTTCCTCCCTGCCTTCCCTCCTGTCCGTCCCCTAAGTGAAGCGATGAAGGGGAAAGTGGAGTGGAGTGGAGGTGTGGAGAGGATATCGAAAAGGAGGCTGATGAGGTGTGGGGTGCGCGCGGAGCAGTACGACATCCCGGTCCTCCATCTGGAGGGGGAGGAGATCATGCGCCATCGGATTGGGGCGGAGGAGCTGAGGCGGAGGTTGAGGGCGTGGAGGGAGAAGGCGGGGAGGCAATGATGCAAGGTGCGTCGGGTTTGTTCAGGCTTTGCGTGGGGGTGGAGGGAGATACTTACTGTGTGGATAAGATAGGATGGCATGGGCTGCTTCGGCTTCGATTTTGAGAATGCTTCGCACATCTGCTTCGGCTAGGGATTCCATGCCCGTATCGCTCGAATCACCCATCCCTCCTGGGATATCTTCTCGTTTGCTTCGCAGAAAGTACCCTACTCAACTCGGACTCGCGAGCGAGCGAGTGCCCGCTTCGATCGAGCACCACCTGCCTTGCCATGCTGCACTTACCTGGCCAACTGTACCACGTCTCGTCTGCAGCCCGCTACGCCGCTATGCGTATCCTAACACGCCGTCTTCCCTGAGGAAAAGGCACATCCCGCTGTGGGGCTCACGGTTCAATCGATACTGCTGGAGCGCACCGAGCTTCAACGAACACTAGGCGACCATCGCTCGCGGCTTGCCTCGGGCCTCACACGTCACCGCTCACGCCTCACGCCTCATGTCGCATGCATTACAGATGATGATTGACGGCTGGTGTCTGTCGCCCGTTCTCAGAAGCTCACCGCTGCACCAGGCTCGCGGCTCGCGGCTCACTGCTTCCCCACTCGAGGGTCCGAACTCCATGTCCACAGCACAGCGCTGGCCGCTCACTCCATGCAACCTCCCCTCAAACCCTCTCGGTCGAATCCTCTAATCGCACGGAGGCACATGGCCACTCCTACGCGCTTACGTCGCCTGTCTTTCACAGCAGATATCCGCGACGGACAGCCGCGTTCCGCCCTGAGCACATTACTTGTTTTGCACGCTTCCCATTTCGGACAGTCCCTCGTTCAAAACCTCTCAATGTTTTTTCTTCGCACGCACGCCCGAACTCGCTCGCACCAACCCCCTACCTGGCGTGTCCCGCAGCGCACGCTTGTACATCTCCAACCCCGTCCTCAATCTTGTTGAACGCTGGGCTCCTCGGACTCTCCCAGAATCTCTCTCAGTGCACGCCCACCGTGCTCATGCGGACTTGGGGAGGATAGCGGCGCACACTCGTTTTCTTCACTTTTCCCGTTTCAAACATAACCTCGCTCTGGCTGCTCGCATCCTCCTCTCGCTTCATTCCCGCACTCCCAGCGACCGCAGTTCGACGAGTCTCTCAAAGCCCAGGAAACGGGTGCTAAAACCTTACCACCTCATCCGAATCGCTGCTCTCCATCTTACACCTGTAGCCCCCCCTCTCTCTTTCGGGCCTCTCTCTCGCGCGGACTTCTCTTGCAGGTCGTGCCCGTCCCAGTGCACTTCCCACTTCTTCGTCCGTTCTGCGCTAGAATGTCGATTTCGAAAACACTCTCGGTCGTACCATCTGCTGTCCATCCTTCCGCTCATCCGCCACGCCAACCCTTTCGCAATCTACTGCACGGTGCATCCCACTCCGGCCACTCCCACTGTACAGTCTCTTATTCATTCGCTCGCTCGAGCACCGCAGGACTAACGATCAGACTCGTTTCGCGTTTCGCCCACGGTCCGCACGCCGGTAGCTGGCGTGTGCGGCACGCTTCCAGTGTGAATGCTTCTGTGGTGGAGACTCAGACGCTGGGTGTACGGGGCGGGCAGGAAAAGCGCTATAACTATCTGCAGCGGCGTCGGTCGGACAATGAAACGCAGATCACGCTCTGCGTTCTGGCCTAGCCTGGGAATAGTAAGCCTCTGTTTTTTTGCCTCTGCTTACAAGATCGATGTGCATCAAACGCTCGGAACGATAGCCTGGTTCTCGGAGGCGTCACGTTCACTCGCACTGCAGGACATTCCCACATCTCCTCGCCTTCGCTCGTCTTCTCTTTTACTGGAAAGGCCCCCGGCCCGACAGTGGCACCCACCGTACTTGTTGGGGTCCTTAGTATACCTTCCCCGCACACGAAGTCAGCGCAACGTATGGTTTATCTTCATTGTCTTTTCTTCTATTGACAGAGTACATTGGCTGGACTCGCATGCGCGCCGTCAGGCACGCAGAGCTTGGGGTTTTCGCATGTGATTTCAGTGAGCTAGGACTTCATGAGCTGGTAAATCTTTAGCTTGTTATAGGACAACGCTTTTGAACTGTGTTTCTTCTGAGCTGCTTGCCGGTGTCGGAGAAGGTAGAAGGAGGTTTGCGCATTCACTCAAGTCCTCCCCGAGTCCGGGAGTAAAGACGCACAACGGCCATTGACCAAGTCTGTTCAGGCCCAACAGAGCCACTGAAAACATTGTGTTTAATAATACGATGTAAATGCAAATCGGTCCCGGCTGCATAGAGCTCTGGCCTGCCAGGATGCAGCCACGTTCCGGGCCGTGCATGCTTGTGCCATTGCTGAAACGGATGCGTCTTAGAACATCGATATGCTAGAAGTATATATGTACCCTTCCTTGGACTCTTTGTGTTCCTGAGTAGTCGTATTGAGCGCCGAAGAAATGGAAGCTGACGAGGGTGTGAAGTTAGCGTTCTCAACCGTCCCATATCAGTGGGTGGATCGTTGAGTTGCTAACGCTCGGGCTCTTGAGGTCCCAAAATGGCGTATATCCCCAAGTAGGGACTTTTTTCGTCATAATCGGTCTTACCATAGCCCATCAAATGTTCCGCAATCCTCCCTTTGAACAGCAAGCGAACGGGATCATCTGCGCAGCGGTGTCGTCCACGCCCTTGTAGTGTGACCTTGAAGGTAGAACCCATTTTTGAGTCAATTCTCATCATTAGAAGGGCCTGGGGGATCCAGGGCATGCCTAAAGGTGTCGGTGGACTCACCCAGTGCCAACAGAGGGCTTTGTTGTGCGGCGGGGGATGGTGTCCAGCGGGTGATAAGAGGTGTTCGCTTCCTGGACTGTCATTTTACAGGCTTATGGTATGCACGTATGCGTCCTGGTGGGATACATGTGCATAGCACCTTTTGAAATAATGAAAGTACATGAAATCCGGCTGCCCCTTACTTGCAGTGCGCTGCCATGGCGTTATTCACACACGTCATCTCGACTTATCGTGATGACAGGTTCTCAGACAGCTTCCCACAAACTCAAAATTGCTGAAAAGGCAGATAACCTACCCCGATGACTTCGAACAGCGCTTCAAGCAGGACTCAAGACAGACTCTTCACGGAATGTAATGCAGTCACTTCGCCCTGACAACGCTCATACGGCGTTCCGGTGTGGCTTTCCATTTTGAATTCGAGTCCACTGCATCCGTAAGTATAATTGCAGAAGATGAGTGCATTCCAGCGTCGCTGTTCTCTGTGGTTCCCTATGAACACAACGAGCGGGTCATGAGGCTAAGACACATGAACAACTGGAACGCTTGGCAGCTGTTTGTCCGCAGGAACTTCATTAGCCACACCTTTTGCCACTGCTGAGTTTTCGGCGGAAAGCCTTTCCTTGGTGACTTTCTGGATAGAGGCTGTCGACGACCGCGCGTCACTCGTCGCGCGCCGCCAGCGGCCAGATTATTGAGGAGATAAGTCACACAGCAATGCACAAGGCTTGCGCTCCCAGCATACGGATCATCAGAAACATAAGGTTTTTACGTCCTAATTTCTCGAGAACCAGCTGCAGCCCCCTTATGATCTTTGAACAGGCGCAGTCTCCAGGTGTCCGGTCCAGTGCATGCAGCGTCCGTCGCCTCACAACTAGGACCACCGTGCTCGACTCCTCGAGCCCATGCCACCTGGCTGGCGGAGACAAAAATTCAATGCTGTCCCGCGACGAACTGCATCTGATTCGGAGTGATAGGGGATGCAACGCTGCCACATATGTGCCGTTTCGGCGCCGTGTCTGAAGTCCAACACCGCGCCTTCGCGACGTCGGTATTGGACATCCTCCCCTTGTTATTGAACGATGTATAGGAGACTGTTTGATTAATGTTTGCGTAATGCGCTTTTTATGTGTTGTTATACACGAAAGGAAGTTTTGTCGCAGCCCGTTGCAACGCTGCGAGCTTGCGACTCTCACCGGCCGCGGCCGAAGCCGCCACCGACTGACAGCCAGCGTCGCAGGTTCCTTCTGATAGTCTTGTTCGACAATTTTTGTTGCCACCGCCGTTCGAGAACGTTATTTGTGTGCAACAGCTCCTTGCAGGACAACTTCCAGTCTTCTTTCCAAGACCCAAAAAGACGGCGAATGCACATGCTTGCCCGGCGGCCGGGGAAACGCGGGCCGACCCCGTCCGGTCTTCTCAAGTGGGCGCCGCGGGGTCGGGTCAGAGCAGCACTGAAGTCAGGTCCGCAGGCCAATCGCGAGTAGTCCTTCAGTTTCCTTGTGGTTCTACTTCGCGATACTTTGTCAGAAAAAAAGTATCTCGGGAGCATACACCTTTTGGGACCCGTTGCGCTCGATACATGTTTGAAAAAAAAAACCGCGGTCTGGAATGCAGGAACAAAGTGAAACCTGAGATGAGGCACTGGGCAAGCGTCGGCGATGGGCGGTCGTGTTTGGCTTAGGTCCGAAATGGAAATGGGTGGGTCCGGCAGGCCTCTCCGGCCAGCTCAAGAGCGGCGATTTTCACATTCGCTCTCTTCCCCCATCCCCACTCCTTCCTTTGTACGCCTCGCCTATTGCGCCCTTTCTGCTCTACACCGGCAACAGTCCGCTCACTAGACTCCCATTGTATCCACAGTTTTCTGTTGGAAAGATGGCCACCACCGCGCCGAAGAAGCAGAAGGTGCGTCGTTCTTCCCCCACAGCGCTGGCGTCTTCGAGAAGGCACGGTGGCTGATCGTGTGTCTTCTCGCTTCACAGGACCTCAAGTCGTTCACCATCGACTTGTGAGTTTAATCGATGCTTTTTCATCGATCGTTGTGCGCGAGGCGCGGCTGCGGGGCGGGGATCTGGGGGGCGACAGTGGAATGCGATCAAGGGCTGACGGCGGTCTTCTCTCCCAAGCTTGATGGGCGGTGTCTCCGCCGCGGTCTCCAAGACCGCTGCCGCCCCCATTGAGCGCATCAAGCTTCTCGTCCAGAGTGCGTTCAGCTCCGTCTCGAGATCTGCAATACCTGGCAGTCGCTCATTCCACTCTTTTCCCGATCCCATAGACCAGGATGAGATGATCAAGCAGGGCCGTCTCGCCACCCCGTACAAGGGCATCGGCGACTGCTTCGCGCGCACCTACAAGGAGGAGGGCCTGGCGTCCCTGTGGCGCGGCAACACCGCCAACGTCATCCGTTACTTCCCGACGCAGGCGCTCAACTTCGCCTTCAAGGACTACTTCAAGTCGCTCTTCTCCTTCAAGAAGTCCGAGGGCTACTGGAAGTGGTTCGCTGGCAACGTCCGTTTCTTCCTCCTTTTCCTTCGCTTGAGAGCCCGACTGACGATGCTTCTTTGTTGCCTCGCAGATCGCCTCTGGTGGTGCCGCCGGTGCCTCGTCCCTCCTCTTCGTCTACTCGCTCGACTACGCCCGTACCCGCCTCGCCAACGACAACAAGTCTGCCTCCAAGGGTGGTGCCCGCCAGTTCAACGGTCTCGTCGACGTCTACAAGAAGACCCTCGCCACTGACGGTATCGCCGGTCTCTACCGTGGCTTCGGTCCCTCCGTCCTCGGCATTGTCGTCTACCGTGGTCTCTACTTCGGTCTCTACGACGTGCGTTGTTCGCTCTTGTGTCCGACGCGATGGTACTGATATTTGTTGCGCCATTTAGTCCGTCAAGCCGGTTATCCTCGTCGGTCCCCTTGAGGGCAACTTCCTTGCTTCGTTCGCGCTCGGCTGGGCTGTCACTACCGGTGCTGGCCTCGCTTCGTATGTCTCCCTAAACTCGCTGTGCTTGTCTTTTCCAGCGTCTCATTCCGCTCCTTCCCCTTAGTTACCCGCTCGACACCATCCGTCGCCGCATGATGATGACCTCTGGTGGCACCGGGTAAGTCCCTCGACCCTCCCTGGACCCTCCAAACCCTCCTAATGATTGAAACTGACTGGATATGTTTTTTTTAACGTCAGCCCTCATTACAAGGGCATGGGCGACGCCGCTGCGCAGATCATCGCCAAGGAGGGCGTCCGCTCGCTCTTCAAGGGCGCTGGTGCCAACATCCTCCGTGGTGTTGCCGGTGCCGGTGTGCTCTCCCTCTACGACAAGATGCAGGAGCTCATGTTCGGCAAGGGTGAGTCCCGACATCTCCATCACATCAGCTCTCGTCTTCATCGCCACTGACGTCGCTTCCCCTTCTCACCCAGTCTACGCCGGTGGCTCCGGCTAAGCGTCTCGCTTACTCCCTTGTCCATTCACCTCGTCTATTTGTACCCTCCTTCGTTCTGTTCGATAGATATACCGGTAGTCCTTTCGCATCACGGCCATTTGACTCAATTCTCGCTGACTCTGATCTTGTGTGTGAGTGTACGGGTGAGTGTACGGTGCATTGGACTTGCTTTGGAAAGGCTCAGTTATCGCTTCTGAGAAACACTAAGGTGCTATCTGAAGGCGGCTAGCGCTCATAGGCCGCACAGTACAAGTTTCTAGTAGTAATTCTTTAGCGGACGCATTGTCAGTTCATGAGATTATTCACTGAAAGTGCGCGCCGCTATATGAGCGTGCTGGAAATATTTCAACTCAAGTATAACCCTCGTAAAAAAAAAAGCATAGTCGTTTAAATGGAACGTCGGTCTTCGCAATCTCCTTCATGTCACACACAGCACACTCGATCGTTTACTTCGAGCCACTTAGACCCGCAGTTCGGAGTGTCCAGCAGCTATAGGACCCTTCAGAGCTGCTGCGCATTTGAAGGGAAGATGGGTAAGCCGCCTGGGACGAGACGGAGTCAGGGATCCGCAACAGTAAGGCGCAGAACAGAGCGGCAGAGAATCTGCGAGGTTGAGCCGAGCAGGGACGTCTCATTAAAAGTGATTGCACGAGATAGGCTTGACGTACGATGGGTAAGAGCGGCCATGAGAAGCAGCTGGACTTTCACGCCCAAGGACTACCGTTCACACACATCGCGCGGGGACGGGCCGGCGGGGTGCTGAGAGTTACACAAGTCAGCTAACGGGCTTGAATTTATACTGTCTAGGTATGAGTACCTGAGTCACATGAGTAATAGGTCGACACCGTGTACGGCAGCGCAGAAGCTGGCGCCGGCGATGGCTGGCCAATTTGAGGAACGCCCGCAGCGTCGAAAGACCTGGGGAGGAAAGTGAGGGGTACGTGCGTGGAGGAACACAAATCGAACAAGGAAAATTGCCCCGGAGCACGGAATCAAGGAAGGAGAGAAGACACAGTAGAACGCAAAAGCGCTACAAGTTCCGGCAGGAGGGGCAAGAGAAGCTCGTGCGCAGAAGCACTCGGAAAACAAGTGCGCAAAGGCGCCTTGAACGAGAAACGGAAGAAAATATTGCAACAACTCTGAGGGGTTCTTGGGGCGTTTGGGGACCTGGGGGAAGAATATCAGGATTTATGCGCGGAGTCATCGAGCAGCAAGTGAAGCAGTGTACAGTGGCACCGCAAGAAGGCAGGAAGAAGAACGGTGATGCGCAGAGGCACCAGACAAAAAGGGGATGACAGAAACAAAGTTAAACGAGAAAGAGACGAGTGCGCAGAGGCACTGGAAGGAGAACTGGGAACTGCGGTTCACTGAAGCACCTGTAGCTGAAGGCATGGGTATAAGGGTAAGAAGTTGATGTGAGTGGCGAGAGGGAAAGAACGGAGCGCGCCACGAGGGGGAAAGAGGCGGGTGCGGAACCGGATGAGGAGCGAGGATTGGCACGGACTATGGGGTGGACACGCGGTTGCAATGTCTGTTGTTGTTTGGATCTGTGACTGAACGAGAATAATCTATCGTGATGATCCAGTCGCCGTAAATCGGTGGAGCGGCAGGCTGATTGGGGGAGGAGACGACAAGGAGGAGGGCATGGCCAGACGAGGCAGGGAAGAGGCTGCGTCTCAGAAAACTGTGGTTCGCTTCACCGCGGTCGGTAACCAACTGCACATCAAAGCAACAATGAAAGACTATCTGAACCAATATCACATTGATGTTCCTGCCAGTAAGGAGTGCCATTTGTAGCCGTAATGCACAGGGCAAGGATCTGCGACTTCTGTATGTTCTGGTAGAGATTGTTTGTGACCTTTAGTTACTGCTTACCACAAGTTCTGTGTGGACTTGAGGCAATTACGGTCAGGGCCGAGAGGCTCCTTACGGCGTGCGGGCCCCACTCAGCGAGTATACATCGTTCAGAGCTTTTTCAAAGACATTTATAGGCATAATGAACCGTAAAGGGATGGCCTTGACTCCAGCCAGACCACGAGGTTATCACCCACTTCGTATTTGACGTGAGATTGCTGCCTTCGGTCTCAGAAGACGCGAGTCAATCATCAAGACTCCTCTCCTTTGCACCCCCATCTCCTCGCCTCGCTCTCCAATGCTGACCCGCAACTCCTTGATCACCAGTCTATTTTGGAGGTCCTGGGTCAGGCCTCATCGCTCGCCCGTTCACGGCTTCCTCTCTCAACCTCAACTGGAGCCGCCCGGCGCCCGCATCTGAGGCGGCCACAACCCGTCCAGGCTTCAACGCTACTGCCGCTGCGTGGGCGAAACTGTGTGGCCATCTGTATGAGACGGGAGAGGACATCTTACGGGCGAACAGGTTAATGGGCCAAAACCTAGTGAGTTTTCCCTTCTCGTTACTAACGAGACAGGCTAGGCTTAGCTACACATCATGCTCTATGCCCAGTGGGACGCCAAGGTTGCAAAATACGCTGAGGAGCATGGCTTGCCTATGACAAGCGTGAAAAAGGCGGAGGGGAGGCGGTCCTCTTCGAGCTTTGCAAAGACAAAAGGAGCCCAGAGCAGACATACAGGTGCAACAGTGCCAGAGAAATGTTCAGTCATGGGCTGCAAAAGTTAGTCGAAGACATGTCGGTCCAAGGGCGGGGGACAAATGAGCCGGTGCGTATGCATTGAGGGCTTTTACGAGAAGCACAGCGCACGAATGGACGGGCGCGAACAGGGTGGTTGAGTGGAGCAATGGCTTGTGTTTCTGTATAGGGGTTCCAAATTTCATGTCGAACTTTAAAGTTTATTTCTTTGTATCCTTTACAGCCACGCATCGGGCTGGACGTGTGTTGACAAGCTGGTGCTCTTGACGGGAAGACGCAGTACACTGTGACCCGGAGCAGCTGCGGATGTTCTTAAGACATTGTTAGCACTAAATATGTACAAGAGTATCACGCATATTTTACCGATTCCACATAAGAAGCTTAGTCGCACGAAGAGGACTTTCTGAAATAAGATAGCTACGATGTCCCCGTCACAAAATGGAGTGTCATTTGTTGTCTGCGGTGCAAAAAAGTGACAACTGCTGCGATGCACAGAGCGAGAAGCTTTACGGGATGCCTTCTGTACGGTTGGGTCGACAGTAGTCAGAGCCTGGCGGTTGCCGTAAACCTCCGTGATATCTCCTCAAGACATGTGGGTACAAGAACTGAAGAGACATGAGCTGCTCTGTTTACGTCGAAGGCTCTTGTTCAATGCGCGGCGCACAAACTCAAGGGAGGGGAACCACTGTGATAGTCTTCCTCAGTTGCCACTTCATTTTTGTTCAAGTGTTAAATTTTTCTCTTTTTGGATATTTCCGTGTGAGGCACCCAGACCGCTGAACATGCCGGTGCCCTCGATGCAAACGACGCACCGCACGGTGGGCCGTGACACGGATGATCACTGCGGACCTCGCCCCAAATTTGAGAGGCCATATTAAAGTGTTCAGGCCAATCGAGCAAAGTGAACTCAGCTGTCCGAGGTAGGGCGCTCGGGTTGTCAGTCTGCAGATTGGTAGACGCCTTTGCGCTTCCGTCGTAATTTGGAGAACAATGTTCTAAACCATCCACAAGCCTCGCTAGCTCAATCGGTAGAGCGTGAGACTCTTAATCTCAAGGCTGCGGGTTCGACCCCTGCGTGGGGCTTTCACCTTTTGCCGTGCTTCGTTCGGCACCGCTTCTCTTTTGCGAGGATCAGCTCTCTCCTACAAAACTCACCACTGACTGCTGGATGAACTTTCTGCTGTCTCCTGAAGCGGTGGATGGGGACGTGCAGTCACGGTCGCCTCGACCTCCTTCCATCTCCGAGGTGCCGGTCAGATTCCCCTTCTTCTTGCCTTACGCTCAGGCAGATCAGGTGAACTGATCATATCGGATTCCGAGGTTGTGCGCCTCTCAACAGCCCTTTCCATAGTGCTCTCCCAAGGCACACCTTTACGTTGCGTCTTCTCCCCCTGCTCTCCCTCCTCCCGCGAAGGTCATCTGACCACCGTCCGAGCGCCTTCTCCGTCTGGTAGCGTCTAGAGGAGCTCAGTCCCCCTTTCCATCATTCTCACCTAAATTCCGCCTGAGGAGATGGCGCATTTGGAATACACCTGACCCACGATTGGCTCGTACGCCACAACGAAAGGTGATGGGCAGAAAGCCGTGCTTGACGCGGAGGCGGTAGCCATGATGTCTTTCCGATCTGAATAATGTAGCCACCGCAGCGCATCCTGTATCCCACGTATCCACTTGATTTTTGACAGTCTGAAATATTGGCAGCTAGCGCGCTGCGTCGCTCCAAACCGCAGTGCAACTAGTCTTCCCCACGCTGCCCTCCCTCGAATTTTTGCCAGCATACCCTGTTCGTCCTCACGTTCTTCCGTCCAGGAGATGAAGAGATGGTGAGGAAGCGGTAATCAGCGCACCGTCCCGCTGGTCGAAGAGCCCGTGCTGCACCATAGCACAAGCCAGGGCATGGCCTTAAGCGCAGTCAGCTCGGAAATTGCCGGACTGCAATTACTGCCAGCGCCTCGTCCTGCCTCGCGGGCTCGATCTGTGCTTTCTTCTTCGCAGTTTCGTCCTGTACAGACAGGGATTGGAACACACTTGATGAAGTGAAGATGTGCAAACGAAAGAAAGGAGCCGCAACGCCCAGCCAGCGTCTCGGGGATCAAGATTCGAAATGTCGAACATGACGTCTTCTGCCGAGCGCAGATTGCGGTATCAGAAGACCGCAGTCGCCCTTCCGCTCCCGCTCAGGCGATGAAATGTCTCTTGGGCGCTCTCTCCGTTTCACCACGCACATACCTAAGAGCAGGTCTAAGGAACGGTTAACGATATTTGTGTTGGACTCCTTCGGACACGAGCCGCTGGGATTTGATCTCACGAACCCAGAGGACTGCACGGCCCCCCTGGATCTTCGGAAGACTCGCTTGTCGCCCACTCTCCTCCTCTTTTTCACCTCTTGATCCTAATCAACCACCGCTCCATCCACACCGTAATCACCACCCCCAGAACCGCCAATCATGCCCCGCACCCTCGCGTTCTCGCTCTCCTCCGCCTCGCTCCTCAACACGTCCCTCACCTCCTTCTCCGCGTACGCGGGCGAACCCCCGACGTTCACGATGCGCACCACCCGTGGTCTCACGAACCGCACGACCATCTCGCGCTGCCTTGGACCCCGCCGCGCCGCTGAGACAGTCGCGATTGTCGAGTGGCGCGGGCGCATGAGCGAGGGCTGGCTCCGCACTGAGGCGGGCACGGTTAAGCTCGAGGACGTCTTGAGGAGGCGGGAGGTCGGTTGGAAGGGTCTGGACGAGGACGAGCTGGACAGCAGCAGCAGCGAGGAGGAGGGCTTCGGGGCGTATGGGAAATGGGACCCGGATGCGGATGTGAGGGATAAGCGGTAAGTTGCCGATGTCTCCTTCTCTCCCTTCCTTCCCTCGAAAACCGCCATGCTGATCCGATTGTACGATAGTCCCTCAGTCTTCACCGGTCCCTCCGGAACATCCTACCAATGGACCGTATCTTCCTCCACGCTGTACTGCCACACGCTCTCCCCCTCCCCGCGCCTCGCAGCCGCCTTCCACCTCTCCCACTCCCCCTTATCCTCCTCCTTCACCCCCACGCCCACACCTCCCGCAGCGTTCACCCTCCTCGCGTCGCATATCGCCGACCTCGACGCGCTCCTCATCACGTGCCTCCTCTTCCAGTTGTCGCTCCAGAGTCCGGGGAGCGTCAGCAAGGGCCTCGCGCTCACGGACGAGCGGCGCGGGCGCCGACGCAGCACGCGCATGATGAAGGCTGTGGCGGAGATGGTATGGGGCCGGAGCGAAGGCGACGGCTGGGAATATGAGGAGGTTGGGAGGGAGAAGAAGACGCAGTAGCAGATTCCCCTTTCCTTTCCCTTCTTTGTTACGACCCGTCACGACATACTTGCATTCTCTGCATCTTCATTCGTCTGTCACTCGCACCCCCGCGCACACCTTAATCGTCTCACTGGATTCGTACCACATCGCATCTGTACCATCACTTTCTTGCATCTTCCGTCTCCGCCGCACAGCAGCAGAACACACTCTCTCCATCTTGGTCCTACCCTCTCTCCTTTCCGAACAAACAATGATTTGAAAACCCGCATTTTGCGTTTGAGTTCACTTGCAACTACAAAATGCAAAGTCTGTGCGATCAAGTTGGGCGTGGGGTTCCCAACCTTGTCTCTGCGTAGCAGTGGACTTGGAGAGGATTCGCACGTGCTCTTGCCTCGTCCATCGTCAATAATTTAGGCTGGGCTCAAGGTCAAGAAGGAAGGCCAAGGAGGAAGTCTACACGATCTTCGTCTCCAGTAGTGGGCGAATAATCGAGGTCGCCGTCTTGCAGGCTGTCCTTTCTTTCGGACTTGCGATGTGCCAGTCTGCCACGGCCTGACCTGTTGTACACCACGTTTCGTGTGGGGCGGCGGGTATCATGCTCGGTGCTCAGCGGTTGCAGTGCACGCAGCTCGCAACTTGCCTGTACGGCCAGAACGCGTCGTCTTCTCCTTTCACGTACTGTTAACACTTGTAGGGCTTTTCTTTTTGTCTGAAGAAAGTTGTGAGGTGCTCAGCCGGCATCACGTGCAGTGCAGCATCCATTGCACACAGTGCCAGGCAGGATCGTTGCGATCGCCATGCCATGCGAGCGCAGCGTCATTTCTCGTTCACCCTCCTCGCTCTCCTCACCCCTTCCCCTTCCCACCGCATATAAACCTCCAACCCCCACCTAATCTCCCAACTCCCAATGTCTCCAACCAAGCCTTTGCTCCCCACCACCGCCAACACTCCTCCCCCTCTCCAGACCGAAGACGAAAGACCGAGCAGCATGGGCGTGAGCTTGTTAGCACTGCCGAGTGGCTGGCTGCGTCGTGGGCGTTTAATTTCGGTGTGTCCTCCTACCCCACTCTTCCCCCCATTCCTAATCCCCTGCATCCCCGTGGCACTGACACGCTTGCGCAGTCGCCCAGCAGTACGGCTTCCGCTCGAAGCCGAACATGCTGGATGTGCACAACAAGTACTTCTCCTGTATGCCCTCTCCTTGCTTACAGTCTTCTGTTCTTACTGAAGACAAAGATGTTGGACAGTCTTGTCCCCCTACGCATGGTTCATCCCCGCCTTCTTCAGGCCACAACAGCTCCTGCAGCTGTACTGGCTCTCGAGGCTCTTCCGCACGCGCGTGGGCCCGGACGAGCGGAGGGCGCGGCTCGATTGTGTCCTGATTCATGCTTTGGGAAACATACTAATAGGCGCTTGGGCGTTCGCTTCGGTAAGTTTCCACTGCTTATAACTACTAAGAGAAGACGCTGAACGCACACCCGCTCTGGTCGACAGAACTCGGAGCGCCTCGACACTCCAACCTCTTCGTAACGCTCAACTCCCTCGCACAACTCTACCAAGTCTTCTTCCGCCTGCCACCTGCCACCCCCCAAACGCGTCTCACACACCTAGTCGCGAAGGTACCTCCCCCTTTCCCCTCTCACTTCCCTTTCCTCCACCTCCCTCCTCCTCCCT
>JTLS01000313.1:0-21855 GCA_000826855.1 Basidioascus undulatus | reverse complement strand
TTCACAGCGCTCCAGGGCGTCGAGTACTACGATGCTAACTTTACTATGTCTGACAGTGTCTACGGTTCGACATTCTTCTTCGCCACTGGATTCCATGGAATTCACGTTATTATTGGTACAGCCTTCATTGCTGTAGGCTTCGCCCGTATCATCCAATACCACCTAACCGACCACCACCACATCGGTTACGAATCAGCGATCCTGTACTGGCACTTCGTCGACGTCGTATGGCTACTGCTGTACGTGTCGATCTACTGGTGGGGTTCATAGCTAGCAGCCTCACGCAAGACGCCTTGTTACAGGCTGATCCCTTATGCCTGGACAGTCTAGTGAGTCCCAACCAGGTGACTGACGAACTCGCTATACCACTCCCCTTCCTCCGCTCTCCTACGCCCCCCCTTCCCGCATCAAAATGCAGAAGCATCACTCTAACTTATTAGTCGGTACGGAGAGAAGATGCAGGGAAAAGGATAATGCCGCCCCTCTCTGCATCTTCTGCTCTTACCCTAATAAGTTAGAGCGGTGATGCGCTGCATCTTCTCTCCGTACCTCTCCTCTTCGCATCACTTCGAAGATGCAGAGGGCAGACTAATAAGTTAGAGTGATGCCCTCCCATTAGGGGGGGGGGGAGAGAGCAAAGGGACAGGACTGCTGTGCTGAACTGACTAATCCAGCCGAGGCGGCTGTACCTTAAATTCAGGTATCGTGTGACGTTTACTAGGATTCAGGTATCGTGTGACGTTTGCTAGAATTAGCGGCTTCAGACCTGGTTGACTGCAAAGTCGTACTGGTGTGGACTGACAGGTATCTTCCTCTCTAAACCCTAATAAGTAAGAGCGGCTGCGAACTGCGAACTAAGAGGAGGAGACGATTAGACTGATGCAGCAAGGGGAGTCAGTGGATTAGTTAGACTTGTACGCACTTCCCCCGCATCTATCTTCTCTGCCGTACCTCTGCATCTCTCTTCCGGCTCTGCTCCTAAGAGCGGAGCACAAGAAGAAGAAGTGATGCGCAGACCGCTCTCTCCCTCTTCTGCATGACTTTTTTATTTTTTTTGTTTATGATTTTTTTATAACAAAAAAAATAAAAAAGAGTGATGCGGAGAAGAAGAAGGACGGACCCCTGCATTCTACTCTAACTAATAAGTAAGACTGATGCGGGGGGGTTAGAGCGGGGAGAGAAGATGCAGCGCATCAAAATGCATTGGGAGAGAGTAAAAAAAGACTAGAAGGAAGAGGGCCCAGGGTACAGGTTGCTGCTGGTCAGTGACGAACGTTGGTCAGTGAAGTGCAGCACGCCGCGTGAGATTTCGTACACGAAGCCGACTGTAAGCACGCCAAAGAAAATCATGGCAGTCCAGAAACCGTACTGTGAGACTTCGTACAAGGTAGCCACCAAAGGGTAGAAAAGTAGGATTTCCAAGTCAAACACCAGGAACAAAATACCGACGAGATAGTACTGGATCGAGAACGGCGCCCGAGTCTGTCCATGGATTGGACTGAAGCCGCACTCGTACGGTGTTACTTTTTCGCTGTCAGGCCGGTGGACAGCCAGCAGCAAGTTCAGACCGAGCAGAACGGCGACGAGTACCGGAACGATCAGGAAAATGAGCGTCATGCCAGGCATTATACTGTAGCTACGCTAAGCGCTAGCAGATGCATGCTATTCAGTACAAGCGCTGGCTTCAGCACGAACACGACCAGCAGTAGCGTTGACATAGCGATCACGAACGAGTGAACCGGATTCAACTGCACCGTAGGGTTAGCCTCTTCCAGGTTGATCTCATTTGAGTCGACGGTGTACGTTACCGTGTCGAAAAATAGCTGTTGGACAACTCGCAAGTAGTACGCGGCGCTCACGACGCTGGTCAGGATGCCGACGAGACAAGCGAAGTAGTAGCCGGAATGGAGCGCTGCTAGCAGTACGTACTGCTTACCGAAGAATCCAAGCAGCGGTGGCACACCAGCCATGCTGAACAGGCACAGTGCGAAGCTGAGTCCGAGAGCAGGCAGGTAACGGCCTTGACCGCCAAGTAGAGCCCAGTACTCGATGTCCCAGCTGTTCCATTCGCCGACACTATTGTTCAAGTAGTAGCCGAACGCCAGTACAATGAAAAATACTGCGACGCTGGTGAGCGAATACTGAACCAAGTAAAATAGTACGGCTTCGACCGCTTCGCTACTGTCAGAGGCCAGAGCCAGCAGCATGAAACCGACGTGGCTGATCGTACTGTAGGCCAGTAGTCGTTTCAGACGTGGTTGAGCCAGGCCAACGAGACTACCAATGATCAGTGACAGTAGTGCAGCCATCAGCAGCAGTTGGTTCCATGGCGTGACACTGAACGACTGACCGGTGAGAACCAGTGCAGAGCCGATCGACTGCAAGTTCAGCAGTACGACTACGATACTGATCTTCGGCAGGATCGATAGCCACGTGGTCACCACAGTAGGCACACCATCGTACACGTCAGGCGCCCAGCTGTGGAACGGTGCCGCAGCGATTTTGAACAACAGACCGGTCAGAACCAGCAGCAATCCGAACGTCAGTCCGATCGAGTACGAGTCAGTCAGTGACCCTGTGGGTACTGTTGCCAACGTCGTAATCGCTTCGATGCTGGTCACACCGGCGTAGCTGTAAATCGTAGCTGCTCCCAGTAGGATCAGTGCCGATGACAGCGCACCCAAGAAAAAGTATTTCAGGCCGGCAGCCGTAGCCGATTCTACGTCACGGTACAATGTCGCCAGTACATACACACCGAACGACTGTAGTTCAAGTGCCAAGAACAAGCTCACTAGGTCAGCAGCCGACACCAGGAACGAACTCCCTGCGATGCTGAACAGTGCAACCAGTGCGTACTCACTCAATTCCGGCCGTGCAGTTCGACTGCCCACAAAATTTGCGTTGTTGTCGTTGATCCGGTCTGGATGGTAGCCGTACCAAGGTGTCAGTACAAGTGCTGCAGTGACGAGCATGAACAGCTCAATCGACTGCGATGTGGTCGTTACCTGGAACAGGCCGCCGAAAATGCTAACGCCGCTACCGAGCTGAGAGACGACAAGACTGTCGGCCGTCAGTACCGCAGCGAGCAGAAGCACCAGGCTGACTGTCCGAGTGGTCAAGCTTGGAGTCATGCTGGTGGGAAGTGTAGCGATCGCTACGATAATGGTCAGTAGTCCAAACAGGAGCATTACTACACCGTCAATCACTTCCCCTCGTACCTCTTGCAGACTAATAAGTTAGAGAACCATCAGTTCAGTCCAGCTCAGTCCACTCAAGTCCAGTCCAGCTGAACCGACTGAGCCTACCGGTGAAGGGAATCGAACCCTTGCTAGCCGCTTGGAAGGCGGCTGTTCTACCATTAAACTACACCGGCTCAGTCGAGTCCTCTCTCTCTGCATCTCTCTTCCGGCTCTGCTCTGCTCTGCTCTGCTCCTAAGAGCGGAGCGGAGCGGAAGGAGCAGAGAAGAAGAAGTGATGCGCTCTGCTCTTAGAAGCCCTACATAGCTTTTTCACCCCCCCCACTAATGTCTCTAACTTATTAGTCTTACCCCCCACCGCATTCTCTCTTCCGGCTCCTAAGAGCACAAGAAGAAGAACTGATGCAGGGGTTAGAGAGAAGAGGGGGAGAAGAAGCGCTTCTTCTTCTTGGCTCCTCTCCTCTCCGCATCAGAATGCAGAGGAAGAGCAGAGCGCATCACTCTAACCCTAATAAGTAAGAGAAGATGCAGAGAGATGCGGGGGAAGAGCCTAAGCGATTCCTTTAGCACGCACGCTCGTCGACTCGGTCCTACAGTTCAGCACGGTTAAGCACGGCTGTAAACGTCTTGAAGGATTCGAACCCACAGTCTTCCGAACCGAAGTCGGACGCTTTGACCATTTAGCTAAAGACGCCGGTCTGCCAGCGCTGTCAGTGCCGTCAGTCCACACCGGTCCACACGGTCCACACGCTCCGCATGGTGAGACACGGCTCTCTCTTCTTCTTCTTTTCCCCTATCCCCCTGCATTCGCTCTTCTCTGCATCTCTCTTCTAGAGATGCAGAGAGAAGGGGAGCGAAGAGAAAAGCAACGCATCACTCTAACTTATTAGTCGGTACGGAGAGAAGATGCAGAAGAAGTAGGGTATTCAACCGACAGCCCGCGCTCCCTATACTGCCATAAATCGTCTTACGATGCCAACCCTTCTTCTGCATTTATCTCCCCTCTCTCTCTGCATTTTGATGCTTTGCTTCGTAGAGGAAGGTCTTCGCCTCTAACTTATTAGTCTGCCCTCCACGCATCAGAATGCAGAGGGGAGGTACGGAGAGAAGAGAGTGAAAATGCAGGAGTCCGAAGGAGTGCTCTTCTTCTTCTCTGCTCCTTCCGCTCCGCTCCGCTCCGCTCTTAGGAGCAGAGCAGTCGGTACGGCAGAGCAGTCGGTACGGCAGAGCAGAGCCGGAAGAGAGATGCAGCCGTAGGGGGGGAAGGAAGAGAGTGCTAAAGGCAACGCTGGTCCAAACGCCAGCCGATACTGATGCAAACCGCAACTCTGACTACAGCACAGTCCAGCCCGCATGATACAGCCTGACCGTGTCACACTTGACAGCTCAGGCTCAACCGCACACTATGACTCGTCTCACACTCCGTGGCCTGGCTGCGCAATGGACCGCACGTGCGTTCTCGTATGACGTCCGAGCCAGTTCAATCCGTGGTGCCGGTCACGACCAGGGTCTATCCACTCAGGCACTGATCCAGAGCGTTGTCGCTACGGCACTCAACGGACTATTCAGCGTCGCGACACTCACAGCCTACAGCGAAACGGCCACCACGCTGACTGTGCACGCATTTTACTACGTGCCGTCGGCTCCGCATCAAAATGCACAGCTTGACCAGGCCTCACAGGACCTGCTAAGTCGAACCGCTAGCACACTGTCGAAGGCGTACGGCAAGTCAGTCGAGCTGCGACTCGTCCGACTGCACTATCCGTACCTGGACGCCACGCTCCTGTCACAGTACTGCGCGGTCAACTCTGCCAGCTACAAGTTTGACCAGATTGCTCAACAGCTCGCTGAGACCGCACGCACAGCCGCAGCACAGCCATCAGCACAGCCAAATTCGCGTACCGAAGGCCAAGGCTTCTATCAGAACCTGGTAGTCAGTGTTGCCGGACTCAGCCTCGTGGACCAGTCAGTCACTGTCACAACGAAAGAGGCTCGGACTGGCGCAGACTCGGCGCTCACAGGCAAGTCCGACGGTCGCCACTCGGCGAAGCACAAACTGGGTGCGTTCACCGTGCGCTGTTGGACAAGCTAACTCCCCTACCGCATCTTCTCTCCGTACCGACTAATAAGTTAGAGAAATGCATGGCTCCTCGCCAGAAGAGAAAAGCAATGCCTCTTACCCCCACCGCATCAGTCTTACTTATTAGTAAGAGTAGATGCAGGGGGGGTCCGTAGTCCTTCTTCTTCTCTGGAAGAGAGAGCGCATCTGCATCAAAATGCGAATGCAGAGGGGACACGAAGGCATCGTTAGACAATGTCACAGTACAGTTATCCCCCTCTCCCTCTTCCGGCTCCCCTTACCCCCCACCGCATTCTCTCTTCCGGCTCCTCTCCTCCGGCTCTTAAGAGCATAAGAGGAAGAGCACAAGAAGAAGAACTGATGCAGGGGGGTTAGAGAGCAGAGAAGAAGCCCTGCGGACTGCATGCGCTTTTTCTGCATCTCTCTTCCCTGCTCCCCTCCGGGGAGCTGGAAGAAGAAGTGATGCGCTCAAAGCAATGCGGGGGAATGGAGGGGAAGGAGTGCTGTCTGACAGGCTGTGCGATGCTGTGTGGCCACGCTAAAGGAACCGAACAGACTGAGTCATGAGGAGTGAGCCAAGTAGTGTGACGTTCAGGCAGCGCTCCTATCCCCCCCTCTCTCTGCATTTTGATGCGCTCTGCTCCTAAGAGCGGAAGAAGAAGGCATTCTTCGAACTAATGCGTAGGCTTCGCAGAGAAGGGGAAGGGTGTGCTAAAGGAACCGAACAGACTGAGCCACTGATCGTGAGCGAGTCACAAGACAGTTCAGCACAGCTGAGCCTAGTAATATCTCACGGGTTTAATTTTGGCCCAGTTCTAACACTGTCCAGCGGCTAGACATGCTAGTCCGACGAGGGCCCAGTGCCCTAGTGGCCCACAGGTGAGTAATGCTGCGATTAGGAAACGTGATTCCGCTGGAGATCAGCGACCGAAGGGTTGTACCCGAATCACTACCGTCGCAGTCGGAGTAGGCAGTCGGTGTGGTAACGGCGCACCGAGCCAATGATCCGTAGCCGGCTTGAAAGAGCGCATGGCCACAACGGAGACGTCGTAGCTCCGTCATGCTTCCACAGCATGCAGCAGTCGGTAACCTTGGTCAATGCTCGCAAGAGTGAACCAGCCAGCTGGAATCGGGTCGGGGCTCACTCCGCCCGACGACGAGGCAGTCACGTACGGTTAAACCCGTGCCGAGACAACGCCTCGGAGCAGTCCTTGACAAATCTGGTGCCAGCATCAGCGGTAATACCAGTAGGGCCAGTGTAGAACGCTTTGACTAGGCGTAAAGCGTCCGCAGGCTGCTTGACCACCACCAAACTATTTGGCGGCCGGGTCGGCTCGAATCGAATCAGAGCTCGGAGCATGCTGAGTGTAGGGCTGAAATCCATTGATACTCAGACGACTACCAAGAGCGAAAGCACCGAGCTGGGTAACGATTGACGCTCAGGGACGACAGCGTGGGGAGCGAAACGGATTAGATACCCGAGTAGTCCACGCCGTAAACGATGTTCGCTCGGCAGTGGTGCAACGTGCATCACTGTCAACGCTAGCGCATTTAGCGAACCGCCTGCATAGTACAGCCTCTCGGCAGAAACGCAAAAAATTAGACCGTGGGCTGGCAAACGGAGTGAAGCATGTTATTTAATTTGATAACCCTCAGATCATCTCACTTGCTCTTGCATGCGGCGAGTTCGACGTCGATTTTCGGCTCGAATTTGCCAGCACAGGTGTTGCATGGCTGTCGTCAGTTCGTGCCTTGTGGTGTACGGTTGAGTCCACTAACGAACGCAAGCCGGCTCCGTAGAAAATACCTACGGTGTCTCACAGTTAGCGCTGTGACTTCCGGGCTATGACTAGTCCTCATGACCCTTATGAGCAAGGCAATAGACGTGCCACACCACTGACTACAATGCGACGCGACCACACCGAAAAAAACAAACGGTAACGTGTGAGCTAACCGCCGAACTGTCAGTGAGTCTGGATCGCTGGCTGCAACTCGCCAGCGTGAAATAGGAATTCCGAGTAATCGCGCAACAGCACGGCGCGGTGAAACTGCTTCCAGCCCGGGCACTGACCGCTCGTCACGACCGACAAGAAAAAAGCTAGCGAAACAGCCTAACGGAGTCGCTGCCGAATCAGCGGAGTCGCGCCAGTACTGCTGGCTGCACCGCGACGGCAGAGACAGCACTGTCGGCTGTGAGTTTGCCTTTTCGAGCCGGTCGAAGTCGAACCATGGTAGCGCTACGGGAACGTGGCGCTGATTTATTACAAACGCAAGCCCCCTTGGTCACGTATGTACTAGGTATCGTGAGACAATATATAAGTTAGTAACCAGCGACTAGTCCGCCCCTACGGACTACGGACTACGGACTACGGACTACGGACTACGGACTACGGACTACGGACCGCATCTTCTCCTCCTCTCCGTACCTCTTGCAGACCGCATCACTCTCTCTAACTTATTAGGGTAAGACTAATAAGTAAGAGAAGATGCACCGCATCACTCTAACTAATAAGTAAGAGAAGATGCAGTGCTCCGCTCTTAGGAGCAGAGCCGGGAGAGTTACCTGGCTTGGCCTTGCGGTAATGTGGGGGGGAGAGAGGAGAGGTACGGCTCCTCCTTCCCCGAAGGACTGCATCTTCTCTAACCCCTGCATCTGCATCAAAATGCGGTGGGGGGGTAAGAGAAGGCGAAGCCCTGCATCGCATTTCCGCTCCCCCTTCTTCCAGCCTTACCCCCCACCGCATTCCGCATTTATCTTCCGGCTCTGCTCTGCTCTGCTCCTAAGAGCGGAGCGGAGCGGAGCACAAGAAGAAGATGCAGATGCAGGGGGGTTAGAGAGCATCGCATCACCGCTCCCCCTTCTTCTCTGCTCTTAAGAGCCGGAAGAGAGCAGAAGATGCAGTGCTCTTAAGAGCGGAGAGCAGCGCATCAAAATGCAAAGATGCAGATGCGGGGGGGAGCAGGGCTTCGCAGAGAGAGCAGTCCTTCTTCCGCTCCGCTCCGCTCCGCTCCGCTCCGCTCTTAGGAGCAGAGCAGAGCAGAGCACTGCATCTTCTCTTACCCCCCACCGCATCAGTTCTTCTTCTTTGGAAGAGAGAATGCAGGGGTTAGAGTGATGCGTAGCTCCCTGCATTCGCATTTTGATGCAGATGCGTAGGGGGAGGGCTTCGCCTTCTCTTACCCCCCACCGCATTCTCTCTTCCGTACCTCTTGCAGACTGCTCTCTCTTCCGGCTCTGCTCTGCTCTGCTCTGCTCCTAAGAGCGGAGCGGAGCGGAGCATAAGAAGAAGAGCCTTCTCTGCGAAGCCCATTAGGGGCAGGGAAGAAGAACTGATGCAGGGGTCCGTAGGAGAGAGCAGGGAAGAGAGCAGAGGAGGATACATCATCCAGCCTCTCGGCTCCTCTCCTCTACGCATCAGAATGCAGTCGGTACGCCGCAGGGAAGAGCAGAGAAGGGGAGCCCTGCTGTACTACAGTTGTGAGCGGTCTCGTAGTTCATGTAACGTATCGTATCGTGGGACAATGGCAATGCCGTCTCCACTCTCCCCCCCTTCGCATCTGCATCTTCTTCAGCATCTTCTGCTCTTACCCCCCCACCGCATTCCGCATTTATCTTCCGGCTCTGCTCTGCTCTGCTCCTAAGAGCGGAGCGGAGCGGAGCATAAGAAGAAGATGCAGATGCAGGGGTTAGAGCGGTGATGCGTTGCTCTCTAACTAATAAGTAAGTGGAGCCGGAAGAGAATGCGATGCAGGGCTTCGCAGAGCGGCATTCTCTACATCTTCTCTAACTTATTAGGGTCTTACTAATAAGTTAGAGAGTAATGCGCTACGGACTCCGTACCTCTCCTCTTCGCATCAGAATGCAGAGGGGCAGCATTCTTCTTGCAGACTGCAAGGGGAGTGGGCTAGTGCAGCTCGATAGCGTCACGGATGTACGAGCAAGTCAGCACTGTCAGCACGTACGCTTGGATGACTGAGACCGCGATTTCAAGGCCGATCAGAGCGATGAAGATAGCGAATGGGATTAGTCCAACGACGAACAGTAGTACGCCGTTTGTGAACACTGGTGCCAAGAAACCAGCAAGGATTTTCAGCAGTGTGTGTCCAGCCACCATGTTGCTAAACAGTCGCACACCAAGCGATACAGACCGGGCAGCGTACGAGATCAGCTCAATCAGCACCAACAGCGGTACCAGAGCTAGCGGTGTACCACTAGGCACGAAGAAGGCGAAGAAGTGCAGACCGTGACGAGCCAGTCCGAGCACTGTGACACCCAGGAAAATGGCAGCGCTGACACCAAGACAAACGACTGCCGAAGTTGTAACTGTGAACCCGTACGGCACGTTACCGTTCAGGTTAGCCACGAGCACGAACACGAACAGGGTGTAGATGAACGGCAGGTACACTTCGTTCCGTGGTCCGATTTGCTCACGGGCCATCCCTTGGATAGTAGCGTACAGTGACTCAAGCGCCAGTGACCATCGGCTCGGTACAAGTCGGTGGTCGTTGCTGGCTGCGTAGTGAGTGCCTAGCAGCAGTGCGGTTACGATCAGGGCGTACAGTCCCAGGTTTGTCAGAGACAGTACTGTACCGCCGAGAACTGGTGCACTGAGCTGCAGTAGGCTGGTGACCTCGAACTGCTCTAGTGGCGATAGCACAGTGAATTGCGTCATGGCTAGCGTTGCGTGTTGAGCTGCTGACTTGCTACCTTTAGCAGTCCGCAGGAGATCCTATTTTTCTCTTCCGGCTCTCTCTTCTTCTCTGCTCCTAAGAGCGGAGCGGAAGAAGAGCAGAGAAGAAGAAGTGCCGCTTACTCACTGTCAGTCCATCGCAGACCACGCCGTAGTCATCGTACTTTAAGAAGTGCTAGCCTGACGGATTTTTATCTTGCATCGTGAGGCAATTAGCAAAGAGCAAGTACTGACCGACTCAGGTCCACCACAGACAATCGACTAGCAACCGAGTTAAGTAAGACATCGTGAGACGTTTGTAATACGTTAAAGGTAGCCGGTTCACTCCAGCAGAATTTAATCAGTCGGAAGGAGACACGCGAGCTGGTGTAACGGTAGCATAGCGAGCTCATGACTCGTTAGAACTGGTTCGACTCCAGTGCTCGCATATCACGGTAGCCAAGAAACAGATCGCCCACGTAGTCTAACGGTAGGACACATGCTTTTCGTGCTAAAAGAAAATAAACACCAGCCCTCCACCCCCTTAAAGGCAGGGCTTCGCGTCCCCTCTCACCGCATCTTTAGCACCTCACTGCTTTTCCCAGTGAAGTGCTCTCCCCTGCGGCATTCTGACTGCTGCATTCTTCTTGCAGACTGCTTCTTCTCTGCATCTTCTGCTCCGGAGGAGCGGTGATGCGCTGCTACGTACCGACTAATAAGTTAGAGAAAAGCGCTTCTTCTTCTGCATCTTCTCTCCGCTCTCCCTGCATCTTCTCTTACCCCCCCACCGCATCTGCATCAAAATGCGAATGCAGGGGGTTAGAGTAATGCGAAGGGGGGGGAGCAGTCGGTACGCCGCAGGGGGAGTACCTCTTGGAGACTAATAAGTTAGAGTGATGCGGTGCTCCGCTCCGCTCCGCTCTTAGGAGCAGAGCAGAGCAGAGCCGGCTTCTTCTTCTGCATCTTCTCTTACCCCCCCCCCCGCATCACTTCGAAAATGCAGGGGGGGTTAGAGTGATGCGGTGCTCCGCTCCGCTCCGCTCTTAGGAGCAGAGCAGAGCAGAGCCGGAAGAGAGAGAGAGATGGGGAGGAGGAGCAGCGCATCACCGCTCCTCCGGAGCAGAAGATGCAGAGAAGCGTAGTGGGGGGAGCGGAAATGCTGCATTCTGCGAACTGATGCGGTGGGGGAGAGAGTGAGCCATCACAGGTCAGTCAGTGCGACTGGGCGTTCACGTCGTCCAACGGTAGGACAACTGCTTTTCGTGCAGACAATGCCGGTTCGATTCCGGTCGTGGATCATTATGGAAGCAGAACGGGCCTCTTCCTCTCCGAGTGCGTAGCAGTCCGTAGGAGAGTGCACTGCCGAGACAACACGCTATGGTACCGAACCGACTGAGCAACTCCGACGCCGTACTGCTGTGCCTGACTGTCTGCCTGTCGTATCGCTTCTTCTTCTTTCGCCTTTGTTTTTCTCCCCCCCCGCACTCTCTTCTCTGCTCCGCTCTTAGGAGCAGAGCCAGGAAGAAGAAGCGCATCACTCTAACTTATTAGTCGGTACGTAGCAGCGCATCACCGCTCCTCCGGAGCAGAAGATGCAGAGAAGATGCAGTGCTGACAGAGGGGATGCGAGGCTCTCCTCACCCTTTTGCATCTGCATCAAAATGCGAATGAAGGGCTTCTTCTTCTCTGCTCCTTCCGCTCCGCTCCGCTCTTAGGAGCAGAGCAGAGCAGAGCAGAGCAGAGCCGGAAGAGAGAAGGGCTTCGCCTTCTGCTCCTCCCCCTTGGCCTTCGAAGCAAAATGCAGGGAGAGCGAAGAGAGAGACAATATATATCGTGAGACAATGCGTCTTGCGCTTGCCCTCAGTGCTATGCTGCCGACAGGAAGGCCAGTAAAGGAAGCGTGCTCGATGCGTGAGCGATGCCGCTTGTCTCACAATAGTCAGTCAGCGGTGAAAGTCAGGCTGAGCACATGGCAGCCGCCTTAGTTCAGTGGTAGAACGCCTACCTTGTAAGTAGTGAACATCTGTTCGATTCGGATAGGCGGCAGCTCACAGCACCCTTCTCTCTAACCCCCCCTGCATCTTCTCTCCGTACCGACTAATAAGTTAGAGTGATGCGGTCGGTACGCCGCAGGGGGGTAAGAGAAGACGAAGCCCTCTTCTCTTACCTATTAGTCTGCCCTCTGCATTCTGATGCGAAGAGGAGAGGTACTCCCCCTACGGACTGCTCTTACCCTAATAAGTTAGAGCGGAGAGAGAAGATGCAGTCTGCAAGAAGAATGCCGCAGTCAGAATGCCGCAGGGGGGGGTTAGAGTGATGCGTTGCCCCTATCCCTTCCCCCGCATTGCTTTTCCGCTCTAACCCCTGCATCTGCATCTTCTTCTTGTGCTCCGCTCTCTCTTCCGGCTCTGCTCCTAAGAGCGGAGCAACGCATCAAAATGCTGAAGAAGGAGCAGAGCCGGAAGATAAATGCGGAATGCGGTGGGGGGGTAAGAGCAGAAGATACTCTCCCCCCCCGCATCTACTTCCGCTCTTAGGAGCACTGCATCTTCTCTTATTAGTAAGAAAAGATGCAGTCCGCAGGGGAAGAGCCGGCTTCTTCTGCATCTTCGAAGGGATGCGGTGCTCTTCTCCTCTCCGCATCGGAATGCAGAGGAAGAGCCGGAAGAGAGAGAGAGAGAGAAAGACAGAGGGGTAGCGAATGCGGGGGAAGGGCAGAAAGTTGACCACATTGCCGTCGTCTCACTGCCGATGCGAAGCCAACACCTGGCTACAGTCTCACACAGCTGTCAACTCGTACGTGACTACGGTGCGATCGTACAGCCATTCTCCCACGATGCCTCAGAATTAAAGGTAGCAGCCCGTCACAGCTCACGCAGTGTCTCGTTCTCTCTTCGTCCCCCCGCATCTACTTCTTCTTCTGCAGGGGAAGAGAAGAAGAAGGAGGCCACTGGGTACTACGGTACCAACCACACGAATTTGCACGGTTGTACAGCAGCCGGACTCAGCACACGAATTACACAGTCAGTACACACTCTCCCCCTTCGGACTGACTGACAACCACACAGCACAGTCAGCCTGACTGCTCACCCGAGATACGAGTCGATGTCGCCCGGACTCAGCCACCGGTATGAGCCAGGCGATCACGGTCTCGTCGAGCCATACAGCACTATGCGACTACTCAAGTCCCATCCGCTACTGGCACTGGTCAACAGCTACGTCGTCGACTCGCCGCAGCCGGCTAATATCAGCTACATGTGGAACTTCGGCTCGCTGCTAGCCACGTGCCTTGGTATCCAGATCGTGACTGGTATCATCTTGGCGATGCACTACACGCCGAACGTTGACATGGCATTCATCAGCGTTGAACATATCATGCGTGATGTAAACTACGGTTGGCTACTGCGATACTTGCACGCTAACACAGCGTCGTTCTTTTTCGTATTCGTCTACCTGCACATCGCCCGTGGCCTGTACTACGGTGGTTACCGATCGCCGCGTATTCTGCCGTGGTCAGTCGGTGTAGTTATTTTTATCGTGATGATGGCGACCGCGTTCCTGGGTATCACATGTTGCCCAAAATGGGTGTGTACTATAATAAATAGTGAATGCGAATATTCCACTATTTCTTGTCTAAGTAATCTTCCAATTATTGCTTCTGATCGACTACAGCTAATTCTTAACAAGTATGGGTTTTCTCCTGTAGCTGTATTCGAGAATTTGCATAAACAAACAGTTAAGTCAATAGCCTACAAACTACTAAAACCTTATGCTGGAGTATACTTGGTTGTTAATCTAGTTAACGGTAAATGTTACGTTGGTAGTGCTATTACTGGCAATCTTTATGCTCGTCTATACAAACATCTTTTTATTTTTGCTGGAAATCGTCTCGTAGCAGCAGCTGTTCTTCTGCTCTTACCCCCCATGGGGGGTTAGAGCGGAAAAATATGGTCTAAATCAATTTGCTTTTGTAGTAGTTGCTACTATTCCTGGTCCTATCACTAAAATTAATCTACAGGACCTTCTTGCACTTGAAGATCAATACATTAAACTAGTTAAGCCATCATACAATATTGCACCTCCCTCTTCCAGAGAAGAAGAAGGGCTTCTAATACTTTCGGTTATAAGCATACCGAAGAAAATAAGCAGAAGATGAAAGACAACTATTCACAAGAGCGGCTTCGCAGAGATCGAATTGGAGCACTTAATCGAAACAAGTCGCTATCCCTCCCCTAATGGGAGAAACACGAGCTAAAATACAAATAGCTGCTCTATCACGTCCACCAATGAGTGCTGAAACTCGGACTAAGTGTATTGTAAATCAACGACCAGTTACTGTTTCAGCACTAGATGGATCCACCCCTCCCACATTAGTGAAAAAAAAAAAATTTTTCTAACATTAAACTAGCAGCTCATTTTCTAGGTTGCGGTGAAAAGACAATTCAACGTGCACTTAAAGCGGATGGTATTGTTAAACGACAATGGCTTATTCTCTCAATAGAGGGATGTTCCCTCACCGCATTCCGCATTTTGATGCAGATGCAGATAAAGATTAAATAGACAATATAGTACACACTCATAGTCCTACTGTTATATCCCTTGTAAATCTACATAGAGAAAAGGGATTTCGTACACTATAATGTATGGAGATCAGTAGAACATCTTGACAGAGATGTTGGAAAGTTAGTTTTAGCTTTCTGGCGATACTAGTGAAAACGGTCAAAAAAAGTCATTACCTTTTCAGACCGTCGGTTGTATGTACAATCGCTACAGACTGGGTCACTAGTGGGTGCCTGAAATGGTGCTTAATGTACAGTCGGACCTCTGGATTGTTTTTAACAATCTTCAAGGCCTAGGATGATGCTAGTCAGAAAAGAGAGATCTGGGATTGACTAGTTGACTAGGTACAACTTCTACTAAAAGTAATGTGTAATTGTTAGTAGTGGAGAGGTTGTACGTACTACCTTACGGTCAGATGTCTCTATGGGGTTCCTTTGCATTTATCTTCCGGCTCTCCCTGCATCGCATTTTGATGCAGGATGCGTAGGGGAGAGCATAAGAAGAAGATGCGGTGCCCTACATGGCTACTAGAGTTCCACAGCCAGAGGCCTGTACTCGCTCTGTTTGTAACGCCTATCGCTACGCTTCGGTCTTTCTGCTCGACTTTTTTTTTTGTTTTTGTTTTTATTTTTTTCTTTTTGATTTTTTTTTATAAAAAAAATCAAAACAAAAAATAAAAAAGAAAGAAAAAGAAAAAAAAAGAGAAGAGCGGAGCACCGCGCGTGCCCGCGGAACAACGAATCGGACCGCACAGTCAGTCTGCCGTCTCGGTTATGGTTGGCTCGATGCTGGGTGACTCACTGCGATCGTCCGACCGTATATTGTCCCGGCGATGCGATACAAGCTGAACGGGCATCTCTCCTGCGGAGTGTTAGCCATAGTCAGCTGACTTCCCTGCTAGGCACCTTGCAGCTGTAGGCCTCCCCCACCGCCCTACGGACTGCATCTTTGCATTTTGATGCGCTGCTCTCTCTTCCGGCTCTCTTACCCCCCTGCATCTTTGCATTTTGATGCGCTGCTCCTCCCTGCATTTTGATGCGTAGGGGAGGGGAGCGGAAATGCGGGGGGGGTTAGGGAGCAGAGAAGAAGAAGGACTACGGACCCTAATAAGTAAGGAGCGGAAATGCGATGCAGTGATAGGGTGAACGCGGCTTGCAGTGTTGCGTGCCAATATGGTCGTCAGCCTGGCAACACGAGCTATAACGGTCAAGAGCATAAGATGGCTCAAGACCCTCGGAGTTCCTCCTCCGCTACTGACTGCCTCGCTCGTGGGTGGCTTACCCAATAAGCCGCTTAATGTACAGTCGAGCCTCTACGGAACAGTCTACTGTCCCCGTAGAGAGCTGGCCACAGTTATCACAAACCTACTTAGCGCCATCCCATGGATCGGACAAGACTTCGTTGAATTCGTCTGGGGAGGGTTTAGCGTAAGCAACGCAACGTTGAACCGGTTCTTCAGCCTGCACTACCTGCTACCGTTCCTGTTGGCTGCGCTGGCGGTCGTGCAC
This sequence comes from Basidioascus undulatus, assembly GCA_000826855.1. Taxonomy (NCBI): domain Eukaryota; kingdom Fungi; phylum Basidiomycota; class Geminibasidiomycetes; order Geminibasidiales; family Geminibasidiaceae; genus Basidioascus; species Basidioascus undulatus. Next base: position 5,840 of record JTLS01000313.1, on the reverse strand, counting down.
CTGATGACACTGCACACACACGGTAGCTCGAACCCGCTGGGCGTAACCGGTAACACTGACCGGCTTGCGATGCACCCATACTTTACATTTAAAGACTTGGTTACCATTTTCCTGTTCTTCCTGGTACTGTCACTTTTCGTGTTCTACGCGCCTAACACACTAGGACACAGCGACAACTACATCCCAGCGAACCCAATGCAAACTCCGCCGTCGATCGTCCCTGAATGGTACCTCTTGCCCTTCTACGCCATCCTGCGGTCGATTCCTAACAAGCTTCTCGGTGTCGTGGCCATGTTCGGATCGCTATTGATCCTGCTGGCCATGCCTCTGCTTGACACATCCCGAGTGCGTGGTGCCCAGTTCCGACCACTGATGCGTGCCGCGTTCTGGTTCTTCGCAGTAAACCTGATTCTGCTCGGATGGATCGGAGCCAAGCACGTTGAGAGCCCGTACATCGAAATCGGTGCTGCGGCTACAGCGTTCTACTTCGGCTGGTTCTTGATCATCGTGCCGGCAATCGGCGTGCTCGAGAACACTCTGGTTGACGTGTCAGCCGAGCGTACTGCTGAGTAGCGGTTCAACCCTGCCAGCAGCAACGATGCGTCATTCCCCTTCCCTAACTTATTAGGGTAAGACTGCATCTTCTCTTACTTATTAGGGTCTTACTTATTAGTCTTACCCCCTCCGCATTCCGCATTTTGATGCAGTCTGAATGCTGCCCTCCCCCACTGCTTTTGTTTTTATTTTTTGTTTTGATTTTTTTTATAAAAAAAAATCAAAAAGAAAAAAATAAAAAAGAAGCGTAGTGAGAGGAGAAGAATGCTGCCCCTCCCAATGACTGCATTCTGATGCGAAGAGGAGAGGTACGGCAGGGGGGGTTAGAGAGAGTGATGCGTTGTCTCACTTCTCTGCGAAGCCCTGCAAGAGGAGTCCGTAGCCCGTAGGGGGGAGCAAACTATACTCTAACGGTGCAACCCTCGCCAGGTACAGGAGCCTATCCATAGCGATTGTCTCCCCCACGGCATTACCGCTCTAAACCCCCATGGGGGTCCGTAGTCCTTCTTCTTTCAGCTCCCTCCGGCTTCGCCTTCGAAGAGCAGGGAAGAGAGAGCAGCGCATCAAAATGCAAAGATGCAGTGCTCTTCTTCTTATGCTCTCTAACCCCCCTGCATCAGTTCTTCTTCTCGGCTCTCTCTTCCAAAGAAGAAGAGCATGGAAGAGAGAATGCGGGGGGGGTAAGGGGAGCCGGAAGAGAGAGCGGAGGGGGCGGCTGTACTATTGTCTCACGATACTTGACGCACACGGGCACTTGCAAGCCTGTCAGTCCAGCAGACCCTTTCCATTGTCTTACGATGCTCACTACACTGGTACGCCGCAGTCTTACTTATTAGGGTCCTTCTTCTTCCAGCCTTACCCCCCCACCGCATCAGTTCTTCTTCTCCGCTCCTCTCCTCTACGCATCAGAATGCAGTCGGTACGCCGCAGGGAAGAGCAGAGAAGAGAGAATGCAGGGGGGGGTTAGAGAGCATCGCATCACTCTAACTTATTAGGGTCGGTACGGAGAGAAGATGCAGTGCTCTTCTTCAGCATTTTGATGCGTTGCTCTTCTCTTTTTTTTTCTTTTTTATTTTTTGTTTTGATTTTTTTTATAAAAAAAAATCAAAAAGAAAAAAATAAAAACAAAAACAAAAAAAAAAGTCGAGCCGGAAGATAGAGCGGAGAGAGAAGATGCAGCGCATCTGCATCAAAATGCGAATGCAGAGAAGGAGAGCTGCGGGTACGGCAGAGAAGAAGAAGCTTTTAATCTCTTATTATAGGAAGAGCATGGCGAGCTCGGACTCGCCGTACTAGATACTGACAACTAGACCTGTGCGCACCAGACAGCCGATGACTCGTTGGCTCCTGTCAACGAACGCCAAGGATATCGGTACGCTGTACCTGGTGTTTGCGCTCTTCGCGGGTGTGTCTCATGCCTGCGCTTACCTTGCTCACTTCTGGCACGGCAACAAACTGCTGTACCGTACCACGCCGTACTCACGGCACTGGTCATAACCGGTACAGTCCAGCTGCTGGATCAGTAGTCCATCCCACGGGCACAGCGACTCCATGCAAGGACTGCAACTCTCTAACCCCCCCGCATCAGTCTTACTTATTAGTCTAACCCCTGCATTTCGATGCGGTGGGGGTAAGAGAGTAGAATGCAGGGGGGGGGTAAGAGAGCCAGCGTACTGACTCCTCTGCATTTTGCTTTAAGGAAAAAAAGTCAAGCAGTGGGGGAGGACTCCGATTGCAGTATGAAAGAGTCCGATCAGACCGCTCCGTACTACCAGTACGACTGGTACAACTGAAAGCATCAGCTCTCTCCGCTCTATCTTCTCTGCTCTTCTTCTTATGCTCTTAGGAGCCGGAAGAGAGAGCGGAAGAAGAGCACTGCATTTTGATGCGATGCTCTTCTCTCCGTACCGACCCTAATAAGTTAGAGGCGAAGCCGGAGGGGAGCTACGCATCACTCTAACTAATAAGTAAGAGAAGATGCAGTGCTCTAACCCTAATAAGTAAGAGCGGAAGAAGGACTGACTTATTAGTAAGACCCTAATAAGTAAGACTAGTGTGACTGGTACTGTGCGGACGGTGTCTGACTCACGATGATCGGCACTGCGTTTAGCATGATCATCCGGATGGAGCTTGCGGCGCCTGGGGTCCAATACCTCAATGGCGACCACCAGCTCTTCAACGTCATCATCACAGCGCACGCGTTTTTGATGATCTTTTTCATGGTTATGCCAGCCCTTGTGGGTGGTTTTGGTAACTACCTGGTGCCGGTTCAAGTCGGCGCCCCTGACATGGCGTTCCCACGACTGAACAACATCAGCTTCTGGCTACTGCCACCGTCACTGATTCTGCTGCTAGCAAGTGCCTTCGTCGAAAACGGCGCCGGTACAGGTTGGACAGTCTACCCACCGCTATCTGGCATCCAGAGCCACTCCGGCGGATCGGTTGACTTGGCCATTTTCTCACTACACCTGGCCGGAATCAGCTCGATGCTTGGAGCCATGAACTTTATCACGACAATCTTGAACATGCGTGCGCCTGGTATGAGCTTGCACAAGCTTCCGCTGTTCTGTTGGGCTATTTTCGTCACAGCGATCCTACTGCTACTATCGCTACCAGTACTTGCTGGTGGGATCACTATGCTCCTGACCGACCGTAACCTGAACACATCGTTCTACGACCCGGCCGGTGGGGGAGATCCAATCCTTTACCAACACCTATTCTTACTGAAATATATCACTTCGTACTCGTGGCAGGTCTGGTCAAAGCCATTTTATTCTGATATCTGGTCCTGGCCTTCTAGTTACGCTACAGAGCTCAAGGCTCTATATTCTTCTACTATTGTTGCTGGTTTCCACTCTGTTGCCACTATTGATTTCGACTTCTCTGACTTTGCGTCGGCGTTCTATCAGCTTCATGGCACATCGCTACCACTACCTCCTTCTGCGAAGCGCTTCCTTGAATGGTTTATTGGTTTTGCTGAAGGTGATGGCTCATTCTTCACCGTTGCTCGTGATGGATCTTGCTCTTTCACCCTAGTTCAGTCAGCACCCCTTCTCCCATTAGGGGGAGACCTCGAACTGCTGTACTTCATCCGTGACACACTAGGGATCGGTACAGTTAATGTACATGATGCCGAAGCAGGTACATGGAACTTCCGTGTACAGGACAAAGTAGGTATGTCGCTGCTTTTCAACCTATTCAATGGGAATATGATCTTCCCGTACAAGTACGAGCAGCTTATGGCATCCCTAACTGCGTTCAACGCTTGGGTATCAGTCCTTCGGGGAGATATCATTCTTCCTACCATCCAGGCAAAGGTAGGTGGGCTAATGCCATCACTGAACAATGCATGGCTAAGTGGTATTACGGATGCTGAAGGTTGTTTCTCTCCTCTTTGGAGGGCAGCTTCCTTGCTGATGGGGTCAACTTTCGACTTCGTTACCTACTTTCGCAAAGTCATGCAATCAATATTCCAGTACTGGTATCACTGATCGCACTATTTGGACGTGGTCGACTAGAACCACACTCGAATAAGAACCATTGGCAATACGTACTGAACGGTGCACGTTACGTACCGCTCTGCTCTGCTCCTAAGAGCGCATACTTCGATCGGTTCCCTCTGCGTACACGTAAAGCCAAAAGTTATCATATGTGGCGTGAACTACAAGTGGCAATCTCAGCTAAACAACATCTTGACCCTCTCCTTCGAGCTCAACTGAAGGCTAAGGCCGCTCTTGTTAACGCCCATCAAGAGCCAAAATAATGGCAACCTGACTCGAGTATTTACGGGAATACAGGAGTTGCATATCAGCAGCACTGCGGTAGGTGTTCTTAGACTTTTAAAATCCGTAGTGATTGCGTACTACTAAACCTACGGAGTCATCGTAGGTAAGGTGGTACACAACTTCTAGTCGTGAGTACAACCCCCTTTCGGTAATGCACGGGCACTAGAAAGGAATTACTCATAGCCCCCCAGTCATGGGGGATAGATCAGTAATGATACTGATTCGGCAACACCGGTGCTAACGGTTAACTATTCTCTAGAATAAAGACCGTCGGCTCCCCGTGGGATCGCTACAGACTGCGACACCGGTGGGTACCTGAAATGGTGCTTAATGTACAGTCGGTTCCCCGAGCACCTAAAAATATTATTATTAGTAAGATGTGCTCCCAAGGTTACCAACGAAGCTGACCTGAAATTAACGTGAGTCCGGCGTTCTGGGAAGGTTACAGCTGAGGTAATACAGGCTAGTAGGGGTAGAGCTCGTATTGCATACCAGCAGCAATACGATGCCTTACTAGTAGGGGAATGGGTTTTTCGGTCACCCGGAAGTGTACATCCTAATCATCCCTGCTTTCGGTATCGTCAGCCACGTGGTCAGCACATTCTCCGGCAAACCCGTTTTCGGTTACCTAGGTATGGTTTACGCCATGTTTAGCATCGGAATTCTAGGGTTCATTGTTTGGTCTCACCACATGTATGCTGTCGGTCTTGACGTCGACACACGAGCGTACTTTACTGCGGCTACGATGATTATTGCGGTGCCTACCGGGATCAAAATTTTCTCATGGCTAGCCACACTTTACGGTGGTTCGCTACGGTTCACTACACCGATGATTTTTGCGCTTGGATTCCTGGCACTGTTCACAATTGGTGGACTAACAGGAGTAGTACTAGCTAACGCCTCAATGGACATCGCACTACACGACACATACTACGTAGTAGCTCACTTCCACTACGTGCTCTCAATGGGAGCCGTGTTCGGACTGTTTGCCGGATTCTACTACTGGACACCGAAAATCATTGGGCAAACATACAACGAGCAACTAGGAAAGATTCACTTCTGGACACTGTTCATTGGTGTTAACCTTACTTTCTTCCCGCAGCACTTTCTGGGTTACCACTGCTAGGCTCAGAACCACAGCGACACCTGTGGCCAACTTCACTGTTTGCCTGAAATCGTTGCACTCTGTTCGCAGCGCTACTGGGCCGGCTACTGACCCTTGACTGGTCACTGGGAGCTCAGTTTCAACGCGTAGCGACAGCGGCGTAACCGGCAGACGGCACAGACCGTCTCAGAGACTCTAACGCAGCCGTCACGCGACGGATAGCATAGTCCAGCTCTCAGGTTACACACGCTACTATAACGCCGAGAGCTTACAGTACGAACTTCGCCTCCCCGCTTCTTTTTTATTTTTTTTTGTTTTTTTTTTTTTTTATTAAAAAAAAAATAAAAAAGAAAAATAAAAACAAAAGCAGAAATGGACTGGGTGGTGATTGCGCT
>JTLS01001167.1:0-10188 GCA_000826855.1 Basidioascus undulatus | reverse complement strand
CCCCTCCGCTCTATCTTCCGGCTCTCTCTTCTAAAGAAGAAGAAGGAGAGCAACGCATCAAAATGCTGAAGAAGAGCACTGCATCTTCTCTCCGTACCGACTAATAAGTAAGAGTAATGCGCTGCATTCTCTCTTCCGGCTCCGCTCTCTCTTCCGGCTCCTAAGAGCATAAGAAGAAGAGCAGTCTGCCCTCTGCATCTTCGAAGTGATGCGAAGAGGAGAGGTACGGCAGAGAAGAAGAACTGATGCTTCTCCCTGCATCGCATTTTGATGCAGATGCGAAGGGGTGGGTGGGGGAGAAGCAGAGACAAGGGCTGTACTGACAGGCCGGATGGTTGTGCGTTACTCGGCTCATACATCGTGACACATTGTGTATCGTGAGACAATACCCTGACAACTAAGCATCGCTCTCTTCCCCTCCGCTCTATCTTCCGGCTCTCTCTTCTAAAGAAGAAGAAGGAGAGCAACGCATCAAAATGCTGAAGAAGAGCACTGCATCTTCTCTTACTTATTAGTTAGAGTGATGCGGAGAAGAAGAAGGACTCCCCTTATTTTTTATTAGAGGGAGAAGCAGCGCATCAAAATGCAGACAAGGGCGCTAACGGAAGCAAACTTTGCCTGGCTAAAACTGACTGCGGTGGGTTGAGGCGATATGGTAGCACCAAGCCGATTTGGACACATTAGTGCTAGCCAGCTGAGCTCCCTCGCGGGGCTGACACTGCTAGCCTACTGACGGAGTCGTCTGCTCCGTGTCGTGCGGTAATACCGCTGGCAGTCTCCGGCGGTTGGCTTCGCTCTTCAGATGCCGTCAGAGCTTATCACATGCGAACTTGGCTGCTCAGCGGTGCCAGTCTGAGTGATCTCAGAGCCGACAACTGATGCACTAGAGGTTCGCCAGCACTCGGTCCTTTCGTACTAGAGGCTGGTCCGCCATTGACTGCGCGTGCTCGCCGAAGATAGGGACCGTACTGGCTCACGCCGTACTGAACCCAACTCGCGTGCCTTTTTACCCGGCGAACAGCCGGACCCTTGCTACCTAATGCAGCAGCAGGATAAGACGAGTCGACATCGAGGTCGCGAACCACCAGGACAATGTGAACTCTCGCTGGTGACCACGCTGTTATCCCTAGCGTAACTTTTATCCGTTGAGCGATGGCCCACTCATTAGGTACCACCGGCTCACTACACCACGCTTGCGCGCCTGCTTGAACTGTCGCTCTCGCAGTCAGCCGGGCTAGGCTGTTACGCGTCTTGGGCTACAATGCCCATCGGTTTCCATCCGATCGCTGCCCGGCTTCGGACTCCTTTGATACATTCTTAAAGGATACCGTCCCAGTAAAACTACCTGTCAGCCAGTGTCCGGACAACTGTCGTCCGTGAGGCAATCGCCACCGCAGGTCGTAGTCTCTCAGTGGGCGCCGGAGTCGGCTACTACGTTGCTGCACCCTGGGCGGCCATCGCCAGTGACTGACTGCAGTAAAGCTGCATAGGGTCTTCCCGTCTAACGGCGAGCAGACCGCATCTTCACGGCCAATTCAATTTCGCTGAGTCGGCACTCGAGACAGCTGAGCCATCGTAATGCTATTGATGCAGGACCGCATTTAACGGCCAAGGAATTTCGCTACCTTAGGATCCTTATAGTTAAGACCGCCGTTTACCAGAGCGTCAGTCACAGTGCTGGGTTACAGCCTGCGACGTTAGACTCGTGGCACTGGGCAAGCCTCAGTCGCTATACTACGACGCTAATCATCGCAGCGACCTGTGTTTTAGGTAAACAGTCGCAGCTCACGATTCTGTGCCGCCACGGACTGCGCGGTGTGCACTGTCCGTGGCCTCCCTTATTGCCAAACGTACGGGAGCATTTTGCCGAGTTCCTTGAGTGCCGTTCACTCTACCCATCGGTGTGCTACACCAGCGAACCTGTGTCGGTTTCGGTACGGTGTGATCGGCCACCTGTTTCTTGGCTACCATGATCGCCGGGACTCGATTGAGCACTCCGGCGGCCACACTGAGCTTCGGTGACCGTCCTCATCGGCTGACCGCAATGGCCGGATTCAGCCTTAGAGACCGCTTTGACTCTCCGCCGTCGAACGGCTCGGAGAAAACCGGTCGCAATCTGGGAACAGGATTAAACCTGTTTTGCGCTACTCATGCCAGCATTCTCGCCTCGGCTCTGTCCAGACAGTCACGGACTGCCATTCGCCCAGGCCGAGTGTTCTGCTACCTACAGCGCCCGTGTCGCATGTCACGACCGGTAGCACTGCAGCGTGGTGTCGGCTGGCGGCTCTCAGATCCGCGAATTTTCGGTGCCGGACTGCCTAGGCCACTGAGTTGTTACACTCTCGTCAGATGGTCGCCACTTCCGAGCGCACATCATGGCTGTCATCGCAGTCCGACTGCCTTCTTTTCACTTGGCCGCCATTCGGAGCCTTAACTCACGCTCTGGGCTGTTGCCCTTTCGACCCGCGACCTTATCGCCCCGGGTCTGAGCTCACACGAGCCGATGTCCTGGTTCCGAGGTTAGCTGTCAGCGGTAGAGCGTTGACCGCCCCCCGATTGACGACGTTGTTAGACGCCGTGTGACAACCAGTGCTGTACCCAGGGCATCGTCTCGCACGTCAGACTGAACCGACGTGCTTCGTGTGACCCGTGCTGTAACACGTTTCGCAGAAAACCAGCTAACTCCTGGTCAGGTATGCCTTTCGCTCCCTAGTCAGCGTTCATCAGAGAGCATTGCAACGCTCACCTGTTCGGTCCGTATGACCTGACGCTGACTGGCTCACCAGGTTTCGGGTTCGATCGCAGCAACTCTGACCGCAGTCGATTCTGACTGAGTTGCTCTCGCTGGGGCTTTCGCCTCGCTGCTACGACCGGCTTGCTGACCCATTATGCAAAAGGTACGCTGTCATCCTGGCGTTTGTGCCATGCGGAATCCAGCTGCTCGTAGAATCGCTAGTTCAGGCTCTTTTTCACTAGTCATCGACTTTCTTTTCACCGTTCACTCGCGTTACTATGCGCTATCGGTGTGCCGGCTGTATTCTGCCCTCGAAGATGATTGCTCCGACGTTCCTGCGGAATGAACCGCAGTACTTTTGTTCTCGAAACCCCCATACCGCACGAGACTGTCACTCTCTCTGGTCAGTCGCCATGGTTTGACGGCTGGTGACGCACGCTCAGGTCAGTAGCCGTAGTTGCTACTGGAGTCTGAGCGCCGTACACACCCTGTTCCAAGGGTTTGCGGCTGGGTTGGTCTCGACAGGCAGTGTCCGTGTTCGCTCGCCGCTACTTACGGAATCTCGGTTGATTTTTTTTCCACCGGCTACTTGGATGTCTCCGTTGGCCGGGTAGCTGTTAAAAGCTTTCGCTGCGGGTCGTAGCACCACTGACTAGTGCAACAGTTTAGAACCCAATAACGAGCTCACACCTGTCACACGCGTGCTACTTTAAGCTGGTACGCTCCCGTAGCCGGCACCCTAGGCATCCCTAACGATTCCATTGCTCACTTGGTGTAAATCCATATCGCCACCGATTCCTTTAGCAGGCGATTGTGCGAATGGTAACGAGCATTCCTGTCGGCACAGACCGCACTTCCCTTTGCATCTTCTCTTACTTATTAGGGTCCGTCCTTCGGCTTCTTCTTCTGCATCTTCGAAGTGATGCGGTGCTCCGCTCTCCTTCTCTGCATTCGCATTTTGATGCAGATGCGCTGCATCTTCTCTTACTTATTAGGGGTTAGAGTGATGCCCTCCCTGCATCGCATTTCCGCTCCCCCGGAGCAGAAGATGCAGATGCGAAGGGGGGGGCAGGCTTCGCAGAGCAGAGCCGGAAGAGAGAGAGTGATGCTTCTGCATTTTGATGCGGGGGGGAGAGTAGGCCTGAGGTATCGTGAGGCATTCACCTCCCTCTGTCTGCGAATGGCTCCTCCTTCCGCTCTTAGGAGCACTGCATCTCTCTTCCCTGCTCCCCCCGCATCAAAATGCAGGGGGAGCTGGAAGAAGAAGTGATGCGTAGCTCCCTTACCCCCTGCATTCGCTTTTATCTTCCGGCTCCACTTACTTATTAGTTAGAGAGCACAAGAAGAAAAAGCAGTCCGTAGGAGCGGGGGGGGGTTAGGGAGCATCGCATCACTCTAACCCCTAATAAGTAAGAGAAGATGCAGTGCTCTTAAGAGCGGAGAGCAACGCATCAAAATGCTGAAGATGCGGGGGGGAGAGCAGTCTGCCCTCCCCCACTGCTTTTGTTTTTATTTTTTGTTTTGATTTTTTTTATAAAAAAAAATCAAAAAGAAAAAAATAAAAAAGAAGCGTAGTGAGAGGAGAAGAATGCTGCCCCTCCCAATGACTGCATTCTGATGCGAAGAGGAGAGGTACGGCTGGAGTCCCGTTCGCGTATCCTGAGACAAGAGCTAACGGGGATGATATAGGAAGCCGGTGCTGCTAGCTGGTTGACCAGTACCGAAGAGAGATCGCTATGGTAAGATACCGTCTTTGGGTGACGGCCGCTGCTGGTTCGAATCCAGTCTCTTCGAGCGTGTAGTATGGACTGTAGCCGTTGGACTCTAACTTATTAGTCTTACTTATTAGGGTCTTACTTATTAGTCTTACCCTAATAAGTTAGAGAGAGTGCTGCTATTGTCTCACTACTGCGTAGCAGTAGGAGGCGAAGCAGTCACGGGTCGTGGCTGTGTGGCCTTAGCAGTCGAGTGGCGCTGTAGTCCGGCTTGTCTACTATGTCATTGTCTCACGATGCTGTGGATTGTTGGCCTCCCCACCGCATCAGAATGCAGTGAAAGGGTGCCTGCTGAGTCTGTACTGGTACTGCATTTTCAGCTCTCTATCTCTGTATCTTCTCTTACCCCCCCCTGCATCAGTGCTCTTCTTCCGCTCTTAAGAGCAGAGAAGAGAGAGCGGAAGAAGAACTGATGCAGGGGGGGTTAGAGTGATGCGCTGCGGCGTACCTCTCCTCTTCGCATCACTTCGAAGATGCAGAGGGCAGACTAATAAGTTAGAGTGATGCGCTCTGCTCTCTAACTAATAAGAGAGCCGGCTTCGCCTTCTCTTACTTATTAGTTAGAGAGAGAGAGAGAAGGAGGGGCGGTAAAGGAATCGGGCGCGGTCTGGTTCGGATCGCACGCGACCTGAGAGGCTGATGCTCGCTGGGTGTGACTGCGCTATGGCTGTGTGCCGAGTTGTGGTCAGCTGAGTCGAGCGCGCGGAATCCTGTGTGAGTCATGACGACGCTGTTCCATGCCCTGGAAGTGCTAGTAGTTCTGGTGCCTATTCTGCTGGCCGTTGCCTTTATGACCGTGATCGAACGGAAAGTGCTAGCCGCGATGCAACGGCGAGTCGGTCCCAACAAAGTCGGGTACTACGGCCTGATGCAACCGTTCGCGGATGCCCTGAAACTAGTTGTCAAAGAAAATGTCGTGCCAGCCCACGCCGACAAAACTCTATTCTTTTTGGCGCCCGTGATCACGCTCGTGTTCAGTCTGCTTGGCTGGGCTGTGATTCCGTTCGGTAATGGACTGGCTGTCAGCGACTACTCGCTCGGTGTGCTGTACACGCTAGCCATCGGTTCGCTGGGCATTTACGGTACACTGTTTGCCGGATGGTCAGCCAACAGCAAGTACGCGCTCCTGGGAAGTCTGCGGTCAACGGCTCAGATGATCAGCTACGAACTACTGTTGAGTGCGACCCTGCTGGTTGTACTGGCTCTGACTGGCTCGTTCAACTTCACTTCAATCGTTGAGGCTCAGACTCCGGTGTGGTTCATCGTGCCGTTGTTGCCCGTGTTCGTACTATTTTTTATTTCAGTACTAGCCGAGACCAACCGGACACCGTTCGACCTGCCCGAAGCTGAGAGTGAGCTGGTTGCCGGTTTCTTCACTGAGCACGGCTCGCTCGTGTTCGTCTTCTTTTTCCTGGGCGAGTACAACTCAATTGTTCTGATGAGCACACTATCGGCGCTGTTTTTCTTGGGCGGCTACGACTGTCCTGAGCTAGTGGTCAACGAATCCGTGCTCTCACTGCAGAGTCTGATCCTTGGCGTTAAGGCTTGCGTGTTCATGCTGCTCTTTGTCTGGTTCCGTGCCACTCTGCCGCGACTCCGATACGACCAGCTAATGTCGTTCGGCTGGACTGGCATGCTACCTGTCGCGATCGGCTTCGTCGTACTGGTGCCTAGCGTGCTCGTCGCGTTCGACATCCAGCCCTACTGATCCTGATCAGTCTGCCGTTCTGCCCTGAATCCGCGCAGTCAATCCCCTCCCCCCCTACGCCGCATTCTTCTCCTCTCCGTACCGACTACGCTTTTCCGCTCCCCCTTCCGCTCCGCTCTTAGGAGCAGAGCACTGCATTTTGATGCGTAGCTCCCTCCGGCTTCGCCTTCGAAGAGCAGGGCTTCGCCTTCGAAGAGAGAGCAGCGCATCAAAATGCAAAGAAAGCAGTGGGGGAGGGCAGACTGCGGCGTACCTCCGCCGTACCGACCGCTCTCTAACTTATTAGTAAGGGGAGCAGAGCACTGCATCTTCTCTTACTTATTAGGGTCTAACTTATTAGTCTTACCCTAATAAGTTAGTCCTTCTTCTTCTGCATCTCTCTTCCCTGCTCCCCCCGCATCAAAATGCAGGGGGAGCTGGAAGAAGAAGTGATGCGTAGCTCCCCCTGCATCGCATTTTGATGCAGATGCGGAGGGGAGCAGGGCTTCGCAGAGAGAGAGTAATGCGCTACGCTTTTTTTTTTGCCGCGTAACCGTACGCAGTCAGTACTGTGATGCTATTAGCCTGCGCTCTGAACTCAGCCTAACGTCTCGCGATGTCAATGGTCTGCAGTCAACAGTTAGCCTATTAGACGCGATTGTTGCAGACCAAGCCGTGCTGGTACTGAGTCAGTGGCAAGTGGTCAGACAATCCCTGCCGATACTACGTGCTGATTGTCTCACGATGCTAGGGAGTTTACGGCACAGTGCGCGTAACACTATCGTACGATCAGAGTTCTCTTCCTCTGCGAAACCCTGCTTCTTCCCCTGCGGACTGCGGACTGCGGACTGCGGACTGCGGACTGCGGACTGCGGACTGCGGACTGCATCTGATGCGGTGGGGGGGTCCGTAGTCCTTCTTCCGCTCTATCTTCCGGCTCTTCCTCTGCATTTTGATGCGCTGCATCGCATTTTGATGCAGATGCGTAGAGGAGAAGAGCACCGCATCACTTCGAAGATGCTGAAGAAGAGCACTGCATTTTGAAGCCCTCCGGCTTCGCCTTCTCTTACTTATTAGTTAGAGAGCAGGGAAGAGAGAGAAGAGAGGGGTTAAGCGACTAGCAGTGCGGCGTACAGCAGTGCAAGGTGTACGGCGTTAACCGCGGTGTCGGCTGAGAGTCCGAGTAGCACAGGACCGAGCGATAGTAGCAGCAGGCTGATCAGTCCGACTACGATGTAGAGGGCGTACGTAGTGATCACACCGCTGTCGTAGGTTGACACTCGTCCGGCGGCGCTGCTCAACTCCTGAGTCAAACCGTACGGCCCAACGAGTTCGATGACACCACGGTCAAGTACTTGCGATGCGATCAGGCCGAGTGCGAAGGCACTGTGAGTCACGTAGTGTGTGATGACCTGGTCGAACAGGTACTTGCCATTCAGGAATCGGTAGACAGTGTAGCCTAGTCGAGTCCGTGTCAGGTTGGCTGTGAACTCAGGGACGGCATGGTAAAGGTAAAGCGCTAGTCCAGCACCGATAACAGTGCCGATGGCTGGCAACCACTTGGCCAGTAGCGGCAGTGTGAACTCGGCGTCGACTAGATAGCTACGGGCCGGGTGAGTGAACAGGGCAGCTCCGAAGAAGTCACTTCCGAGCCCGACAAAAATGTCACGCGCTACGAACCCAAAAAAAATACTGAACAATGCCAGGATCAGCAGCGGTACGACTGTGATAGCATCGGCTTCATGTACGTGCAAGTAGTCAGCCTTCGGCCCGTTCGGTACTGTGAAAAATACCAGCGAGATCAGCCGCAGTGAGTAGAATGCTGTCAGTACGGCCGACGCGGTTCCCAGCCAGTACACGGCACTGCCAAGTACTTCGTAGTTCGCGTAGCCAAGCTCGATGATCAAGTCCTTGGAGTAGAATCCGGTCAGGAACGGCACAGCCATCAACGACAGCGAACCGATCAGGAACGCGCTATAAGTGAACGGCAGGAAACTTGCCAGCCCACCGAGCCGTCGGATGTCCTGCTGGTCAGCGACCGCATGGATCACAGCACCAGCCGCTAGGAATAGTAGCGCTTTAAAAAATGCATGATTTCCCAGGTGGAAGATAGCTACATCGTACTGGCCGATTCCGGCTGCCATGAACAAGTACCCCATCTGTGAACAAGTACTGTACGCTACGATACGTTTCAAGTCGTTCTGCATCAGACCGGTGCTGGCAGCGAAGAACGCAGTCAGTGCACCAAGCCAGGTGAGCACGACCAGCGCTGTGCCAGAGTATTCAAGCAACGGCGACGATCGCAGTAGCAGGTAAACTCCGGCGGTAACAAGCGTGGCCGCATGGATTAGAGCTGAAACTGGTGTGGGACCTTCCATAGCGTCAGGGAGCCAGGCATGTAGTCCAAGCTGGGCAGATTTACCCATGGCTCCTCCAATCAGCAGCAGTGCCACGATTGTCAACAGGTCTTCGCTAACGTACGGAGCCAAGCTGAAGACTGTCGCATAGTCGAGTGAGCCAAACAGCCAGAAGACGGCGAAGAATCCGACCGAGAGCGAGTAGTCACCGACTCGGTTCGTGATGAACGCCTTGGCCGCTGACTTGCTAGCTTGAACACGGCTGAACCAGAAGCCGATGAGCAAGTATGACGCGACGCCAATACCCTCCCAGCCTAGGAACATGATCAAGTAGTTGCTACCGGAGACCAGCACAAGCATAAAAAATGTGAAGAGCGATAGGTACGAGAAAAATCGCTGTCCGTGTGGCTCGTCACGCATGTAGCTGATCGAGTACAAGTGCACCAATGACGACACGGAGAGTACTGGAATCAACATCGCTACAGTCAGACTGTCAAAATAAAATGTCCAGCCGACGACCAGTAGCTCAGAGTTGAACCAGCTCCCAAGATTTACTGTCACCGGTGACCCGGCCAGTCCGACCTCGTAGAACGCAAGCCAGGCAAGTACCGCTGCGATCATGACGCACACGGTTGTGACCAGCTTCGCTCCGAACGAGCCGATCTGACGTCCGAGTAGTCCAGCTGTGACAGAGCCGAAAAGTGGCAGGGCGAGGATCGCTAGATACATTTACGTGTAGATGGTGATCGATCCGCGCAGTCGATAGTAGGCAACGAGTACACCGAGACCGATAGCCGACTCAGCACCGGCTACAGCAATGATGTACACGCCAAACGTCTGACCAGCGATGTCGTCGAACGCGTGCGAGCTGACTAGTACCAGCAGTGTGACTGCCAGCAGCATCAGCTCAACCGAAATCAGCATCAGCAAGATATTTTTTCGGTTGAGCACGAATCCGAGCACGCCGATCAGGAACAGCACCAGTGGTAGGCTCATCCTGAGCGCATGGGTCCTTAGGGCACCGGTTCGGCTTGAGTCTGGAGTCAATCCGTTCACTGATGAGTACAGTCACGCTGAACTGTCAGTGCGAGTGAGCAGTGTACGGTAGCGTGACGATTGGAGCTAAGCCGAGTACGGCAGTGTGCCAGGTTACTAGTCTGGTCACACGGCATCGGAGTACGGACTGTGCTCCGTTTCGCACTTGCTCCCTTTAGCGCATTTCTTCTTCTTCTCTGCCGTACCTCTCCTCTCTGCATTTTAATGCACTGCATTCTGATGCGGTGGGGGAGGGCAGACTGCTCTTCTTCTCGGCTCCTAAGAGCAGAGCGCATCAAAATGCAGAGAGAGCGGAGCCGGAAGAGAGCAACGCATCAAAATGCTGATGCAGATGCAGGGGGTTAGAGTGATGCCCTCCCATTAGGGGGGGGAGGGCTTCGCCTTCTCTTACTTATTAGGGTTAGAGAGCAGGGCTTCTTCTTCCCCAGAAGAGAGAGAGAGCAGTCCGTAGGGGAGTGAAACAATGGCTCAATTGTGCACACTACGAGTCTGCCCTCCCCCACTGCTTTCTTCTGCTCTCTTCCGGCTCTTAAGAGCAGAGAAGAAGGGGGAGCGGAAAAGCGTAGTGAGAGGAGAGGT
>JTLS01001042.1:0-11127 GCA_000826855.1 Basidioascus undulatus | reverse complement strand
GCGCATCAAAATGCAGCGCATCAAAATGCAGCGCATCAAAATGCAGCGCATCAAAATGCAGCGCATCAAAATGCAGCGCATCAAAATGCAGCGCATCAAAATGCAGAGGAAGAGCCGGAAGATAAAAGCGAATGCAGCGCATCAAAATGCAGAGGGGGAGGGGCAGACTGCTCTGCTCCCCTTACCCCCCTGCATTCTCTCTTCCCAATGAAGGCTCTAACCGTACCGACTAATAAGTAAGGAGCAGAGAAGAAGAACTGATGCGGGGGGGGGTTAGAGAGCGGAGCGGTCTGCCCTCCAAAGAGGAGAGGTACGGCGGAGCATAAGAAGCGCGACAAGTAACCTGAGAGATTTGCTAAGCGGTATGCCTCGACGTATCCCTGACTACCCTGACGCCTTCGCTGCTTGGAACGCCATCTCAAGCTTCGGCTCAATGATCTCAGTTGTAGCCACTGGGCTGTTCGTGTACATCGTATACGACATCTTTGCCAACGGTGAACCAGTAACAGGCAACCACTGGACTGTCCCTTCGTACTTCCAGAGCACGCCACAGTTCGAGTCGAACGCCGTTACTGCATCATCCCTTGAGTGGTCACTGACGTCACCGACGCCGTTCCACGCCTTCGAAGATCTGCCGGTGCAATCGTAGCCTAACGCTTTGCATCGCAGACTAACTCCCCTTTGCATTTTGATGCGCTATGCAGCCGCCCCTCCCTCTCACTTCGCTTTCTCTTTTTTTTTCTTTTTTATTTTTTGTTTTGATTTTTTTTATAAAAAAAAATCAAAAAGAAAAAAATAAAAACAAATACAAAAAAAAAAGTCAAGCAGTGGGCATCACTTCTTCTTCTGCATTTTGATGCGGCTCTCTCTTACCCCCCCGCATCAGTTCTTCTTCTGCATCTTCTCTAACCCCCCCACGGGGGGGTAAGAGTGATGCGGTGCTCTCCTTCTCCCTGCATTCGCATTTTGATGCAGATGCGAAGGGGTGTGGAGCCGGAAGAGAGAATGCAGGGGGGTTAGACTAATAAGTAAGGGGAGCAGAGCCGGAAGACAGATGCAGCGCATCAAAATGCAGTGCTCCGGGGGTTGATGTCCTATCGTCGCACGATGCCTTGTTTGTTAGTCAATCCGCCCCCCCCCCTCCGCTCTCCTTCTGCATTTTGATGCGATGCTCCTTACCCCCCTGCATCAGTTCTTCTTCCCAATGAAGGCTCTCTCTGCATCTTCTCTTACTTATTAGTTAGAGTGATGCGCTCTGCTCCCCTTACCCCCCCACCGCATCTGCATCTTCTGCTCCGGGGGAGCGGAAATGCGATGCAGGGGTTAGAGAGCGGAAGAAGAGCAGTCGGTACGGAAGAGAGAATGCGGGGGGGGTTAGGGAGCAGGGCT
Organism: Basidioascus undulatus; assembly: GCA_000826855.1. Lineage (NCBI taxonomy): Eukaryota > Fungi > Basidiomycota > Geminibasidiomycetes > Geminibasidiales > Geminibasidiaceae > Basidioascus > Basidioascus undulatus. Next base: position 9,738 of record JTLS01001042.1, on the reverse strand, counting down.
TCTTCTTCCCCAGAAGAGAGAGAGAGCAGTGCTCTCCGAAGGACTACGGACCCTAATAAGTAAGAGCGGAAGAAGCGTACCTCTCCTCTCCTCTCCTCTTCGCATCAGAATGCAGCGCATCACTTCTTCTTCCAGCTCCCCCTGCATTTTGATGCGGGGGGAGCAGGGAAGAGAGATGCAGAGGGGGAGGGGGAGGGGCAGACTAATAAGTAAGACCCTAATAAGTAAGAGAAGATGCAGTCTTACCCTAATAAGTTAGGGAAGGGATGCTGTGCTCTAACCCCCCTGCATCGCATTTCCGCTCCCCCGGAGCAGAAGATGCAGATGCGGGGGGGTAAGAGCGGTAGGAGAAAGCAGACGTGTTCTAAAGGAAGTCGACCCACTACGAAACCTTGTAAACGGTCGACTAGCAACTCATCAAGCTCGTAACTGAGCTCCGAGTATCGTTCGATCACTCGGCTTGAGTTACGAACCATTACGGTTCGTCAGCCTGGGTGTGATGCTCAGCGACTCTAACCATACAATTCCACAGCTACTCCCTTTCTTCTTCGTTAACCAGCTGTTCTTCGCCTTCGGTGCGATCGGACTGCTGTACTACGTGTTCGCCGCCTACGTGCTGCCACACTTCGTTGAACTGCAAGTCAGCCGACTACTTGTAACTAAACTCTAGTCAGACTCCCCTGGTGTTCCGGCATCGGCATCGACAACGTAAGACGATGCAACAGTCAGTGCAGCCAGACCGTCGTACTGTAGTCCTCCCCTTTGCATCTTCTCTCTCCGCTCTCCCTGCATTTTAATGCGAAGGGGGAGGAGCAGTCCGTAGGGGGAGTACCGACTAATAAGTTAGAGAAGATGCAGTCTGCAAGAGGTACGCCGCAGGGGGGGTTAGAGAAGAAGACATTAGTGGGGCTTCGCAGAAAAAGCAAAAAGCGATGGAAGAGCCTGAGTAGACATCGTAGGACAATAGGATAGCAAGCACTCAGTACACGTGTATCGTGAAAATGATCCGACAGTCGTAACCGTGATGAGACAGAGCCGAGGCAGTAGTAAACATCGTGAGACGATACTGCAGTCGCCACTTCTCTCTTCCGGCTCTGCTCTGCGAAGCCTGCCCCCCCTCCGCTCTTAGGAGCACTGCATCTCTCTTCCGGCTCCACTTACCCCTGCATCGCATTTCCGCTCCCCCGGAGCAGAAGATGCAGATGCGGTGGGGGGTTAGAGAGCATAAGAAGAAGAAGTAATGCACTGCATTCTCTCTTCTATGCTCTTCCTCTGCATTCTGATGCGTAGAGGAGAAGAGCCTTCTCTGCGAAGCCCATTAGGGGCAGGGAAGAAGAACTGATGCGGTGGGGGAGGGCATCACTCTCGTACCGACTAATAAGTAAGAGAAGATGCAGCGCATCTGCATCAAAATGCGAATGCAGAGAAGGAGAGCGGAGCAGTCGGTACGGAAGAGAGAGGAGCGGAAATGCGGGGAGAGACTGCAACCTGGCCGGAAGACGGATTCGAACCGTCAAATTACCGTCATGAGCGGTATGGTTTAACCACTTGAGCCTATTCCGACAGCGATCGCTAGCCTGGTAGCTCCGAGTAAGCCAAATTGTGTGACCTGAGTAAACTGAAACCAGCGCTGCGCTCCGCGTTCGGCTTCCAAACCGCTGCCTGATCGATACCAGGCGACACGTGCTTAATTTAGTGTCCAGCACACTCCTTCTCCCCCCCCTCCGCTCTCTCTTCTAAAGAAGAGGAGCACTGCATCTCTCTTCCGGCTCCTAAGAGCATAAGAAGAAGAAGTAATGCGCTTTCTAAAGCAGGGAGAGGGGGGGGGGCGGACTGAACGGTTCGGCACTCACTGTAGACTTGGCTCAGCTCCTGCTGTGATCTGAAGCCTGAGTCAGCGTCGGACTTTCCAAGCCAGCTGACCGGGTCGGTACTGACCGTCGATCGGACTGGCCCAGTGGTTCAGAGCTGTGGGCTGCTAGCGATCAGGGTAGAATCCTGGACTCGAACCAGGTGCCTCCGGTGCCACATACCGGCGCTCTGCCACGTGAGCTAAAACTACCGGTCGTTTCTCCTCTCTCTCTGCATCTTCGAAGTGATGCGCTCTGCTCCGCTCTCTCTTCTCTGCTCCTAAGAGCGGAAGAAGGAGCAGAGCCGGAAGAAGAAGCGCATCACTCTAACTTATTAGTCGGTACGGAGAGAAGAGGCAGAGGAAGAGCATACGAGCCAGGCCTGCAACGACTACGAGCAGAGAGGCTTGAACTCTCACGGTCGTGTGACCATCTCAGCTTGAGTGAGACCCGTATACCATTCCGGCATGCTCGCCGCTACCTTTAGCGGGCTGCACTTACCCAGTATCGTGAGACAATAGCTCGGAAGTGACGTGCGGCGTAGCGAGTCGGCTAAAGGAGTCGGACGCGCTTCTGACACTACGTTCACCGGAGCGTATCCAACAGGGCTGAGTAGGGCTTGCCCCCTCCCCCTCTGCATTCTGATGCGTGGAGGAGAGAGGAGAGAACTCAGTCAACCGGAGACGCACAACGACAAGCATACTATGCAACAAATCGGAGCTGGACTGGCTACAATCGGACTGACAGGAGCCGGAATTGGAATTGGCATCATCTTTGCCGCTCTAATCAACGCTACATCACGAAACCCGAGCGTACGGTCACAACTGTTCTCATTCGCCATCCTTGGATTCGCCCTGTCTGAAGCGACTGGGCTTTTCGCGCTGATGGTCGCTTTCCTTCTGCTGTTCGCTCAGTAGTCAATCGACTGACTGCAGCAGCCTGGAGTCCCCTTTGCATCTTCTCTTACCCTAATAAGTTAGAGTGATGCGCTACGGATACGAGCAAAACATTGTCTCACGATATAGCAGCAACTGTGCTCTTCTGCATCTTCGAAGTGATGCGCTGCATCCCCTACGGACTGCTCTTACTTATTAGTTAGAGCGGTGATGCGCTGCATTCTGATGCGGAGGAGAAAGATAAAGCGATATTAAGGTTGGCTGGCAACCGTAGGGGAGTCAGGGCCTGCGACTAGAACTGCGAGTCGAGCCAGGCCAGGTATTTCTCAAGCGATACTGCTTCGATCACGATCGGCATAAACGCGTGTCCAACACCACACAGCTCTGAGCACTGACCGTAGTACGTGCCTTCACGCTGTACTAGCACTGACGTTTGGTTCAGCCGGCCGGGTACGGCGTCGATTTTAAGGCCTAGTGAAGGCACGGCGAAGTCATGGATAACGTCCGAGGCAGTCACGATAAATCGGATGTGTGTGTCAACCGGTACGACGACTCGGGCGTCAACTTCAAGCAGTCGCAGCTGGCCAAGTTCCAGGTCGCTCTCAGGCACCATGTAGCTGTCGAACTCAAGCGCTTCGCCACCCTCGCTTAGGTAGTCGCAGTACTCGTAGCTCCAGTACCATTGGTGTCCGTCGACCTTGACGGTCATGCTAGGCGAGATAACCTCATCCATCAGATACAGCAGTTTGAAGCTAGGGAACGCAATGGCGATCAGCACCAGGGCTGGCGTGATAGTCCATACCAGCTCAATCAAAGTGCCGTGGTTGGCGTATTTGTACGCGATGCCGTTGTTGGCTGAGTTGAAGTTCAGGATAGTGCTACCCAGTGCCCAGAAGACACCGACAGCGATGACTACCAGGTAAAAAAAGATGGAGTCGTGCAGTTCAGTGATTCCCTCGAATGTCGGGCTCGCACCGTCCTGGAACGAGATCTGCCACGGGTACGGAGCGTCGCACAACACCGGCGTCAGAAACAGTTGTGATAGCATGGCTGTCATGGTCGTTTCGCCTCAGCACTCAGCGGCGTACTACTGAACCAGTCACGGACAGTCAGCAGCAGCGCACTCGGACTCAGTGTCGACAGCCCTGCGACAGGTACTATCGGCGACTCAGCACAGGCTGGAATCGTACGGTCGGTTGGCGGCGTTGTTACTCAGCACAGTAGAGAATGACGGGATCGAACCGCCGTATCGCACGTGTAAGATGCGCGCTAAACCACTCAGCTAATTCTCCAGGACCGAATAGGCTCTCCCCCCCCCCCTTGGGATCTGCATCAAAATGCGAATGCAGGGAGGGCATCACTCTCCTACGGACCCTAATAAGTAAGAGAAGATGCAGGGCTTCTTCTTCTCTGCTCCGCTCCGCTCCGCTCTTAGGAGCAGAGCAGAGCAGAGCCGGAAGAGAGAGAAGGCTACCTTTAGCCTGACAGCAATCAAGCTGTCAGCACCCTTTTTTGGCTGGCAAAGGCTAAAATAACAGCAAGTATCGTGAGACAATGGAGCACTACGCTTTGAATACTCTACCACCCGCATCCACTTTTCTTCTCTTACTTATTAGTCTGCCCTCCACGCATCAGAATGCAGAGGGGAGGACCCGAAAGAGAAAAAGCAATGCACTAATGAAATAAAAAAATAAGGGCAGTCCTTCTTTTTCTTTTCCCCTGTCTGCTCTCTTCCACGCTCTTCTCTCTCTGCATCTTCGAAGTGATGCGCTCTGCTCCGCTCTCTCTTCCGGCTCCTAAGAGCATAAGAAGAAGGAGCAGAGCCGGAAGAAGAAGGAGTACCTCCCCTCTGCATTCTGATGCGTGGAGGGCAGACTAATAAGTTAGAGAAAAAGCAGTCCTTCGGGGAAGAAGGAGCCCCCCATCTCTCTTCCGGCTCTGCTCTGCCGTACCGACTGCTCTGCCGTACCGACTGCTCTGCTCCTAAGAGCGGAAGGAGCGGAGCACAAGAAGAAGAAGCGCTTCCCCTCTCTGCATCTTCTGCTCTTACCCTAATAAGTTAGAGCGGTGATGCGCTGCATCTTCTCTCCGTACCGACTAATAAGTTAGAGTCTGCCCTCCACGCATCAGAATGCAGAGGGGAGGTACGGATGCGGTGGGGGTCCTCTTGCAGTCCGTAGGGGAGAGAAGAGGGGTCCTCTTGCAGTCCGTAGGGGAGTCAGAATGCCGTAGGGGGCGAAGAAGAAGAGAGCGATACTACCGGTCAGCTATAGGTAGCGCGGTGCACGTTGTACCGTACAGCACTGTCGAGGCCGCTGTAGCTTAATGGTAAAGCGTACCGCTGTTAACGGTAGGATTTGGGTTCAATTCCCGGCAGAGGCTGACTACCAGCGTTACTCTCCCCTCGCATGACTTTTTTATTTTTTTTGTTTATGATTTTTTGTTTTTATTTTTTTTTTCTTTTTTATTTTTTTTAATAAAAAAAATAAAAACAAAAAAAATAAAAAAGAACAAAAAAAATAAAAAAGAGTGATGCAGGGAAGTGCGGTGTGTCTTTTTTTTTTGGGGTAAATACCCAAAAAAAAACCAAGCTCAGAGCTCAGCTGGCTCGAAACCATGCATGAGCTGGACTGAGCGCAAGACTTCAGCAATGTCTGTTGCCTGGCCATGGCCGAGTGCTCAGACGTCAGTACCTCGCGGAGGCCTTAAGGGTTCGCCAGCCTGATTGGGCGGGCAGGATTGTCCACACATATTATGAACGCCGTACTACTGGACCTGGTTGCTACAGGTGCGATTGTCAGCGGATTGCTGGTCATTACCGCCAAGAGCCCAGTGAGCTCAGTGCTGTTCCTGATCGGCACATTTGTTATGAGTGCCTGCTACCTGGTACTGCTCGGGATCGGATTCGTCGGACTGAGTTACCTGATCGTGTACGTTGGCGCTATCGCGATGCTGTTCCTTTTCGTGGTCATGATGATGAACCTGCAACTGGTTGAACTGATCGAAGTTGGACGTGAGTACACACAGAACCTGCCGCTCGGACTGATCGTCGGTGCAACACTATTTTTTGAACTGATCAGTGTGCTACCAGTAAGTCTAGCCGAGACTGCCAGCCAGAACCGACTGCTTGGACTGTACACGTCACTTCAGCAGGCGATCTTCGGCGTCAGTCAGTCGGGTCACGCCAACGGAGCCGCTGAGACCGTACACCAAGCGTTCTCATCAGCCGCTATCGACAGCACCGTACTCGAATTTACTAACTTGGAGGCCATCGGACACGGTCTGTACACGTACGGTGCAGTCTGGCTGATCCTTGGCAGCATCCTGCTACTGCTCGGCATGGTCGGACCGATCGCACTCTGTCTTGACCAGGTCTCGCACACTACGCCTGAGTCCGAGTACCACAACTAGCCGGACGGCGTACCTGTAACCGCGATCGAAGCCTACGACTACTACGACAACGACGACGACGACACCGAACCGACGCGACACTCCCCTCCCCCTTCTCTCTTCCGGCTCTCTCTTCCCTGCTCTCCTTACCCCCCACCGCATTCCGCATTTTGATGCAGTCTGCCCTCCCTCTTCCCTGCTCCCCCCGCATCAAAATGCAGGGGGAGCTGGAAGAAGAGGGGAGGTACGGCAGGGGTTAGGGCTGGAAGAAGAAGCCCGCCCCTTCGCATCACTCTCTCTCTCCGAAGGACTAATAAGTAAGACCCTAATAAGTAAGACTAATAAGTAAGACCCTAATAAGTAAGAGAAGATGCAGGGCTTCGCAGAGAAGGAGAGCAGTCTGCCCTCCCTCTTCCCTGCTCCCCCCGCATCAAAATGCAGGGGGAGCTGGAAGAAGAGGAGAGGTACGGCAGAGCGCATCACTCTAACTTATTAGGGTTAGAGAAGATGCAGTGCTCCTCTCCTCCGCATCAGAATGCAGCGCATCAGAATGCAGAGCATCAGAATGCAGAGGAAGAGCGGAGTCCGTAGGGGGGATGAAGAGAGTGCGACACAAGCGAGCCTAGAAGCTGACGGTCAGCAGGCGAGTTGCAAGCTCGTACTCTCAGGGTTCGACTCCCTCTGGGCTCTCTGCATTTTGATGCGCTGTGGCCACGGTCGCACATATCGTGAGACAATAACGTAGCTGTACCCTTCTCTACTGCTACTGCTACTGCTACAGCTACAGCTACGCACTCGGAGTTCGGCGTAACTTGGTGTCGCTTCTTCTGCATTTTGATGCGGTGCTCTCTCCTACGGACCCCTGCATCAGTTCTTCTTCTCCGCTCCTCCTTCGGAGAGCAGTCGGTACGGAAGAGAGAATGCGGTGGGGGGTAAGAGGAGCCGGCTTCGCCTTCTCTTACTTATTAGGGTTAGAGAGAGAGATGCTTCTGCATTCGCATTTTGATGCAGTCCGTAGGGCGGGGGGGGAGAGCAAGTTCTCGACTTAGGCCAGACACAGCCGTCAGTCAGCGCTAAGCCCAAGAGGAATCGAACCTCTGCTTGGCAATTATCGGCTGCCCGTTCTGCCACTGAACTATGGGCTTGGCAGCGTGCTTCCTTTACTACTCCAGGCTATCGTGAGACAATAAGAGTGACCGACTAAGCTATTGTCTATCGCTTCGCAGAGACGACTATAAAAGGGGAGTGATAAGCTCTCCCTTCGCATTTCCGCTCCCCTTCATTGGGAGCAGCGCATCAAAATGCAAAGATGCAGGGAAGTCACTATCCAGCAGTGTAGAGCAGTGTGCTGACTTCCCCCCACCGCATCCGTACCTCTTGCAGACTCTAACTTATTAGTCTGCCCTCTGCATTCTGATGCGAAGAGGAGAGGTACTCCCCTACGGACTGCTCCCCCCCCTTGGCCTTCGAAGCAAAATGCAGGGAGAGCGGGGAGAGAAGATGCAGGGAAAACATGTACGCTGTCATAACGCTTGGCGAATACGTGCAGTGACCAAGTTCTGCTATCGTGAGACGATAAGGAAAGGGGAATGAAAAGCTCTCCCTGCATCTATCTTCCGGCTCTGCTCTGCCGTACCGACTGCTCTGCTCTGCTCCTTCTTCAGCATTTTGATGCGTTGCTCTCTCCTACGGACCCCTGCATCAGTCCTGCGGAGTAGAATGCGGTGGGGGGGTAAGGGGAGCCGGAAGAGAGAGCGGAGCGGTCGATACGGCAGAGAAGAAGAAGTGATGCGGGGGAAGTTACTATCCAGCAGCGTAAAGTAGTGTGGTAACTGTAGCGTGCAGGCTGTTTAGGATTACGTTAGGCCAGATACCGAGTACTAGTGTCAGTACGAGAAGTGGGAAGAGCACAGCGAACTCACGTCGTGAAAGGTCCGTTGTGTGTGACAAGTAGTTGCTCCAAGCTCCGAAGCTAATCCGAGAGTAGAGCCAGATAGAGTAGGCTGCAGAGAAGACGATACCTGATGCACCAAGCGCAGCTAGAACAGGGTTACGCTGGAATGCACCCATCAGTGCCATGACTTCCCCACTCCAGTTCAGGAACAACGGGGTTCCAGCGTTTGCGAGTGTGAAGAGGAAAAAGATTACCGAGAAGAGCGGCATGTAAACAGTGACCCCGCGGTAGTATCGGATGACCCGGGTGTGGAATCGGTCGTAGAGCACAGCACCGACCAGTACAAAAAGTGCGGGTGAAACCAAACCGTGAGCGAGACTGAGAGCCAAGGCGCCTTCGATCCCCTGAAGAGTGTTACTGAACAGTCCCAGGATGACGACTGCCATGTGGGCAACCGAGCTCATGGCAATCAGTGCCTTGAAGTCAGTTTGGCGTAGTGTGGCCAGTGATGAGTAGACTAGCGTGATTACAGCGATCGTTTGTACGAGTGGCTGGAAGTACGAAGTCGCATCAGGGAGCAGCTCGAGTAGCACACGGATGTAACCGTACGTCGCTAGCTTCAGGATCAGACCAGCTAGGATAATGCTACCGGCAACCGGGGCCTCGGCGTGGGCTCGTGGCAGCCAGATGTGGAACGGTACCAGTGGCGTCTTGACTGCCAGGCTCAAAAAGAAGGCGAGCCACAGCACAGTCTGCCACTCAGGCGCGATCCCGGCCAGTCGTAGCATAGTAAAGTCAGTCGAACCGACGTGGCTGTAGACGACCAGGATCCCAAGCAGCATGAAGAGCGAGCCAGCAAGCGTGTAGAGAAAGAGCAGGAACGCCGCTCGCTCACGACCAGATCCGCCCCAGATCCCCACAATAAAAAAGAGTGGGATCAGAACCGACTCGAAAAAAATGTAGAAGAGCAACAGATCAGTGACAGTGAACACCGCAACCAGCAGTGACTCCAGTACCAGAAGTAGCACCAAGTATAGCCCCGTCTGTCGGCTCACGTTTGACCACGATGATAGTACAGCAATCGGCATAGTCAGAGTCGTCAGCAGTACGAACACAAGTCCGACACCATCGACACCGAAGTGCAACGAGCAAAAACTTGTTGTCAGTGTCTCCTGCACGAACTGGTAGCCAACAAACGAGTCATCGAACCGGAGCCACAGCACGATCGACACGGTAAACGTCACAGTCGTCCCCAGTAGAGCCAGAACAAAATTGGCTCGCTCTGACCACAGCTCAGCTTGCCAGCCCAGTGCAATCAGTCCAGCCGTCACCAGCGGAATCAGTACCAACGTCAGTAGCATCACACGGCATGCAACATCGCACTCAACTCAGCATACTCGCCACCGTTCTGTACTGCGAGTACAACCGACCGGCTCACACCAGTCGGATCCGTCATCGGATACCTATAGGGCACCCTCATCCCTTTGCTTTCTCTGCATCTTTGCATTTTGATGCGCTGCTCTCTTCCCTGCTCTCCGGAAGGCTTCAAAATGCAGTGCTCTTCTTCCCTGCCCCTAATGGGCTTCGCCTTCGAAGAGAAGGCTCTGCTCCCCTGCCCCTTGGCCTGACTTTTTTTTTTTTTTTATTTTTTTTTATAAAAAAATAAAAAAGAAAAGAAAAAAAAGAGAAATGCAGGGGAGAAGGAGAG
>JTLS01000998.1:0-11527 GCA_000826855.1 Basidioascus undulatus | reverse complement strand
CTACATCGACCACGTCCTCCGGAGCTTGCAGGAGGCGTCGCTGTCCTCTCCGCCCACCTCCAACCCCTCGACTTCCCCGAGCGCTGCCGTCCCCGAAACCACGCTCAAAAACCCCGTCGATCAAGCCGTCTCCCTGCGGTTCATCAGGTACCTCCTTCCTCTTCCCCCTCTCCCCTCCTTCTTCTTCCCTCCTCCTCCTCCTCCTCCTCTTCTCTTTTCGGACGCTGAACCCCCTTCTGATTGGATGAAGTACCCGCTCCCGCGCAATCCACCTCTCCTCCCTCCCTCCCCCGCCCTCGCTCAGCACCCCCGCGCTCGAGTCCTTCTTCCTCGCCGCCGGCGCGCCGCGGCCGATCGGCCTGTGGACGGTGCGGGACGTGCCGCTGAATGAGGCGGGGGTGTGGGCTGTTTTTGGGGCGCATGAGGAAGTGCGTCTTCCCCTTCTTCCCTTATCCCGGTCTCCTTTCTCCCGCATGGAGGAAGGACACAGTTGATGCGTTTGGCTGGGTGGGGGGGGATAGGCGAAGGCCGCCCTCCAGGTGGACCACCGACCCTGGGGGGAACACACCGTCCGCGCGTCGCCTGCGCTCGAGCAGGACCTGGCACCGTATGAGAAGCTGCATGCTCTCTCCCCTGCGCCCGCGCCCGCTGCTCCCTCACCCACCTCCACTCCCGACGCCCGCAGCGCGCTCCCTTCCCCTCGCCGCGGGCTCCTGCCTCCTCCTCGGCTCGCTCATCGGGACCTTCGACGCTGCGGGCAAGTCGTTGGTGGGCGACGCGTCGGGTGCGCGCAAGGCGCGCACCGCGCAGGAGCGCGAGCTCGAGCGCCTCAGCTTCTTCAAGCAGCGCCCGACGGCGACGGAGGTGGAGGAGGGCGTGGCGGGCGCGGCTTAGAGCTGGAGATGGAGAGAGAGAGGAGGGATATGGATAAGAGTTGGATAGCGGAGTGAACAGTGCGTGTATTGCGTGGGGTATCAGGGTGGGCGGTTCGATTGCGACAGGTCAAGGAAGTGCGGTGGTAGACTCGAGGAGGAAGGCTGACGGACTCCAGCGCCTCCCCTCGCTCTGACTCTCAATCTCGCTCGCTCTCCGCATCCCTCCTTCGCCCCTTTCGCCATCACCGTCTTAGCCAATAGGCTTCGTGTATAATCTCACGCCGACTGCTCGACAACGCCTCGTTCGCTCAGATTGGTGTCCACACGCCCCATCATGCACCTATGTACTCATTTTCTTTTCCTGCCCGTCGCTTTCGTCAGGACATCCTCTCGATCAACAGCCTAAAAGGGTCATCATGCGTTCTGAATATCCTTCGCAGCCGGTTCCATTGGGCGTAAAGGTCGCACGTCGAACGCATTCCTCGGCACGCTGCAATCTTTTTCCAAATCCTCGAGCCCGGACCTTCTGTTTCTCTCTGTCTTCCCCTATGTTTGAGCCTCCGAACATCCATGCTATAGCTGGACTTGGCGCCATGGCTGTTGAGGTTGCCTGTGCACTATAACCTCGACGAGCGGACATGTTCGGACCGCGTATTGGACCGACCGACTGTATGCTGTCGCGCTGCAGACGTCCACAGTTTCACAATCTCTCGGGAAATGGAAACAATTGCAGGTGGTTGTCTGTTCCAAATAAGGCGGCCAAAAACTGAGATGCAGTGACGATCGCGGCGACGAGGTCTTCCTGTCCTCTCATCGCGGTGCATGCTGTCGTCCCTGCTTTACAGTCTGACATGAAACCCGCTTACCATATTTTAATTATCCTAACCATGTCAAGTCGAAGCGAGCTCAAGAGTCTCAGTCCCAGCTCCGCGATGGTCACATCCTAGTGGTCCAGTACCCGCATCCGTGCCCGCCACTCGCTCGCCTTCCTTCGCCTCTTCTCCCTCTCTTGCCCTCTAGCAGCATCCTCAATTACCCTATTTACCCGGTCATACCCTAAACCCGACTCTACGGAGGCCCCACTGACCTTCGTGCCACCGCGTACTGCCCTCTCCGCAGATTACCTCTCCCGCAAGTCCGCCATCCACCCAACGAAGTCTTGTCCTCTGTTCTACCTTTCCGACAGCACCTGTGCGTTCTCCGGATCGCACGGGCGGCAAGTCCGCATATATCCCCTATCCCTTGTGACACTCTCCACCTCCGTCCGCTCGTCGCCGTGTCATATCCTCCTTCTTCGGAGCGACCTCCTTGTACAAATCAATAGTTATTATCCGCTCTTCCCGCAGGCCTGTCCCTGAACTTCGCTTGATCACGCTCGAGGTTCCTCCGGCTGTGTTCTCTACAGTGCCCACATACGTTTCCTCTAGCTCATATTCTCCTGCCCTCCGTACGGAGAAATAGTCATAGGGACCCGTCACTGAAGCCGGTGCCACTGAGCACTGCCCTCTCCACAGGTTACCTTCCTCACTGGTTTCCCGTAACGCAAGCCCTAAGATACTTTGCGGAGCTATCAAGATGCTTTGATACTTTGGTGTCTAGAAGTGGTTTTCAATCTTGTACTCCTCCCCTAAGACGCCTGTGCGTTCTCCGGATCGCACAGGCTGCAACTACGACTGTACGTCACTCACAGTCCTGCCGTGGTAATCGAGAATCGTCGTCAAAGGGAGAACAAAGTGGACCCTTAAAAAAAACTCAATGATACAACATAATCAAACATCTACCCAGCCTCCCGCACACACCGCAGCTACCATTCACCGGCCGCCCCCGAGCCCGCCCGACGACCCCCCAGGCCACTTCTTCTGGATTGATCGAGGAGTTTGAAGTCCGCCTCGTAACCGCCCTGGCCCGACGTCGAGGTCGATGACGAAGGCGCTGTCGTCGGCTTGTCCCCGCTGCTTCCGGACGAGGGATGACCCGACTCGGACTTGAACTTAGGCGCGGTCGAGGACGAGGAAGAGGAGGGGTCGACGAGGGTGGTGGAAGACTCGTTGGGCTGGCTGTGCGGCATTGCGAGTTTGGACGAGGGGAGCCTGTGTGCGTGCGAAGTTTAATCTGCAGGCGGTGTGGACGGGCTGTGGAAAGTGATCTTGACTTACGAGTAGACAAGGGTTCAAGATCTCGTACGACAGGTTTTGTTTGGGAAGTGTATGGGAAAGTGAAGAGCGTGAGCCTCAGTAAATGTCGCTTTTATGTCCACATGCCACAGCACACAGCCGCTCGTCGCGCTCGGGATATCGGCGCAGCACTGCTGACTGGTCATGGTGCATCTCGGAGCTTCTGTCGGTTATCGGTTTCTCTATTGGGGGACAAATAGCGATTAAGGGAAGTCGGAAACTATTCACAACAGTCGAATCTGTACGCAGGAGACCAACATGAGGTATATTATATTTGCAGCTCGAGACTCGAGGGCGCCAGTCATCGCCGCGGAGGTGAGCCTACAGCTGAAGTCTGCTGAATGCTGGCCTCTCCCCCTCCCACAAGCAACTACCGCCCCTCCCCCCCGCCCCTGAAGTCGAACCCCCCGACCATGCCGTGCTTCCTATTGAGCTCCATGAGCCTGTTGACGGTTGCCTCCTGCGCTATTTGCTGCGGGGTCGGACCGTTGGCGGGAGGGGGTGGGGGTGGTTTGACCAGCGTCGCAACGACTCGGCAGCGGAGGGCAGGGTAGAGTACCCTTGCGGTGATTGAGAGGGGGAGCTGGTGGATGGGACGAGCGCTGCGGTAGATTCATTTGACGACGAGCCCGAGGGGGATTTCGACTTTTTGAGGAAGGTGGAGAGGCTCGGCATTTGGAACGGTGTAGCGAGGAGGCATCAAACTGCCTCAAAAGTACTCATAACCTTGTACTCTGAATGTATGGTGGAAGTGGTTCACTCACAAAGATGGGGGACGGTCGAGTTGTGGGTAAGAGTGCAATGTGAGTGAAAGATCGCAGGCTGTTTCGTCTGGCTTTTGAACTTCACAGCTCAGGGAGTCATTACAGAACTCTACACCCGGAGCCGGCAGAAAATGAGTGTATGGCAAGATGGAAGCTGCAGGTGACTGTGAACGCTGCACTGCGCGGCCGCCCATTCGGAGTCATCGGCGAGAACGCCGCCATCCCGAGCCCAGCGCAGTACTGTTCCTGACACGCTACACTGGCTGATGCTGCTCGCTGGTATAGAATATTTACTTACAGCAAAACGACTTTTTTGCGTAGAACTGGGAACGCCGAGCCCTGGGATCTTGAATTGTTGCCAAAGTTGTGTTACAGGCGGAATAAGCGGGCGGAGCTGCTCTGAGACGGTACCTGCACTCGAAACGACACGAAAACACGAACATATCTTCTACGCGTCTGTCTTGGTTGGTTACAATCGAACATCTCAGCCGTCATTAGTGTGCCCTCATATAGAAGTGTGATGGTGGAAAGAAGGCCTAAGGATGGACGTGTTCGATGTTGGAAGTACCAGGCCTTCCGGCTCTACATGTCGGCAACCGAACGGGGGAGTCCATAAAATGAAAGTACAAATGGTCCTGCGAAGGAAGAGAGTCTTCTAGAGCGAGACGAAGGAGATCGAAACGGCCTGCGACTTACAGGTCAAGGCACAGTCAGTTTCTCAGTAGGAAACACAAGACTAGGAGCCCGATTCTACAATAACTCAAGTATAAACTGAGACCCGTCTGTATCAATATCCACAAAACTCACGTTTATCTGGGTGCAACGGCGTGCAGGACAGAAACGTGGTGCAAAGCTTGTTAAATTGGAAAACCTTCAGAGCAACAACTCTTTGGTAGTATAGTGGCTAGTATATCCGCTTGTCATCCAACTGACCGCGGGCGACCCGGGTTCAATTCCCGGCCAGAGAGCTTCTTTTTATCCGCCCTGCAGGTCTAAGGTAGACCCGAGGAGGTTTCTTTTCTTTTTCATATCTGTCACATTGACTTTGTTTTATAGTACAATATTTGTTCTGGACCAATATGGCGATCCCTAAGTCCTATCAAAGAGTCGCGTCCTGCATTGTTTCTGTGGTGTGAACGCTCTTCCACAGTCAAGCAACTACCTGCACCCAGGAGTGAGCACAACATTAATGGTAGACATATGTTAAGGCACCGCCGGCGAGCTGCTGTGCACTGTGTCCTCCTAGCGCGGTTTACTCAAGCTCTATCTTGATTCTGCGTCCTCCTTCTTAACCCTGACCTCTTCGCTGGCTCTCTATCATTCTGCTACCACACTCGTCGTTTCAATCACTCTGTCACTCGAAACTTCATTCGCACGTACAACATTACAGACATCGATCGAACATAAGCGGCGTTGGCTTCCTAGCCGTCGCGCGTCGTACAATCCCGAACTCGCATCGTTCAAGTGCAAGCGCCCCCTTACCGCTCCAGTCCACTCATGTCCGCCGCTCCCCTATCTTCGCGCTCCACTTTCTCCAGCTCTTTATTCTCGCGCCGCCCGCCATCGACTGCGCCTTCCGTGCCCCTGTCGACGGCCAGCTCGCTGCCGTCCACAGTGAGCGAAGAGAGCAAGCACCTCCGCCTCACGCTCTTCCCGCCTGCGCGGTGCGCTCATACCTGACAAGCGCAATTCGGGCCGGGCGACACCCTCCATGGGCTCGTCGAGCGCCTGTCGTCCAGCCAGTCTTCAGCGGGCAATGCGGGTGGTGCGAGCGATCTAACAGTCCAAGTATGGCACGCTCTCCCCGACTTTTGCCTTTGACTCCTGACTCAAAGCTCCCTTATTGCCCAACCCAGGTTCGCTGCACATACACGAACCACGAGGCCGGCTCTCAACGACTCGTATCGCCCGTCCCCCAGCGCTCGGCACCCTCGCCCATGCACGACCCGTCGACGCTGCACAAAGGGGCCCACACCGTCTTTCTCTCCCCGCCGATGACCGTACGCCCAGGCGAGACGTTCGAGTTGCCGCACTGCTTCCCGGCGGCTCGCGCGCGCCTTCCGCCCTCGTTGGACCTCAGCTGTAAAGGCCTGGCAAGCCCCCCCACCATCGACTGGCTCGCGCGAGTCGAGTGGGAGGTCGTCGTTGAGGACAGCGCACAGGCGAAAGCGACGCCGTGGGGCCGGAAAGTCAAATTGTGAGCCTATTCAGCTTCGCATTTCAACCTGAACGCCTCTGAATTCATCCTCCGCCCGTTGTAGTCTTACAGTCCCAATCACCTATCTGAAGCGCACCGTCCCGCCGCGGTCCTCGCCGGCGTACGAGCTTGCGCTGACGCTGGGACGTCCGCGTCCTCCGCCGTCTGAAGACCCAGACGGATGGGCGGTCTTCCCCTTCAACCTCTCCAACGCCAATCCCGGCGATGCGTCCGATGCGTCCACAGCAAGGGTGAGCACAGCTTCTTTTCATTTTCCGCTCCCCACCAGGTCTGGCACTTATACATCCTACAGGTCTCGATCCCACACCCACGAATATACCCTCTTTTGCCTTCCTTGCCCCTCTCCGTCCTCCTCTCCTTGCCCTTCTTCCCTTCGCAAGCCGAACTCGCGCCTCCGATCCTCACCCTCCGCCGCCCAAGCGGTCTTCCACAAGCCGTACCCTCAGTCGATTACAAACGACCTTTTCAGTGCTCCCTTTATTCCCGACCCCCGAATAGAGGAGCAGGGAGAGGCCGATGGCGGAGGGCCAGAAGCCGGCAGTGAAGACCGAAATCCCCGATACATCGCTCATTTACCTGCGCCCATACCCTTTTTCTCTTCACCATCCGCCCCGTCTAAGCCGGCACTTCCCTCTTTAAACACGCCTTGGGTGTCCATCTCCGTGCGTAGCAAGTCCCATTCCTGGCTCCGCCGTTTCACGCTCACCCTGTTTCCCGCCGCACAGTACTTCCTTCGCGTCACCTTCTCCCCGACGCAGACATACTCCATGCCCGTCCACTTCGTGATGGGTGACAAGTGTGCTTTCGGGAATGGACAGGTCGACGTTCATTAGGAGTGGGAGTGTGGGCGGGTTGAGCCAGTGGCAGGGAGAGACGGAAGACGCGGACGCGCAAGTGGAAAAGGAGAGCGTAGGGTTCAGGGAAAAGGGCACTTTAGGGAGCAATGAATGAAAAGGCGTAATGCTATACGGGCCTGCGTGCGTTGAAGACCAGACTTCTGTCTAAGTACTTTCTCGACGGCGCTTATTCACGCTGTGTCCTGCACCCTCAGGGAACCCAGCTCCACGCACTGCACCGGCTTAAATAGGAACTCACCTTTCCCTAAAAGTGTGAGCGTCAACAATACATATTGGTCCGTAGCAGCTCCCGCGGGCCCTGCACAACTGAGCAGAGAAGCACTCGAAGGCACGGAGCCTCACTTAGCGGT
Organism: Basidioascus undulatus; assembly: GCA_000826855.1. Lineage (NCBI taxonomy): Eukaryota > Fungi > Basidiomycota > Geminibasidiomycetes > Geminibasidiales > Geminibasidiaceae > Basidioascus > Basidioascus undulatus. Next base: position 4,289 of record JTLS01000998.1, on the reverse strand, counting down.
GATCGAGCGCAGCCGGAAACCCGGCTCGCCGCATCCGAGCATGAGCGAGCTCGTCGAGCACTTCCGTCCTCCACCTTTACCTGGTCGCCTGGTGCATCAGGGGTCTCGGATGGCTGGTGTTGATGTAGCTGGGTGCGGCAGCTGACCGAGTGGATGCTGCGACAGGAGGGTTATAAATACGGCTTGGGTCCCGCTCCAACGCGTCGATCACTCACATCACTCACATCACTCACTCACTACGAACCTCTCGCTGGCTACTCGGCCCTCATCAACTGAAATATGGCACCCTCCAAAATCTTTGACCTTCCCAAGCTGTCGGCCCTCCCTCCCGTGAAGGGCGAGCCGCAGGGCTGTGCGTGGGGGGTGTTTGACAAGGATGGGGAGCGGGATCAACTTGGGAGTACGTTGTTTGCTGTCGCTTAAGTAGACGTGGTAGCACTTTGGGGAGAGATTGCCTGAACTCGAACCCTTCGGTGCAGCATTGAACTTCCTCACTGCCGAAGGCGTAAGGGAGGCGGCGAAGGCGGAAATCCAGACTGGGGAGCGGGTGCAGCTCGACTGGTGTGCTCGCTGATTATTGCATGCGCAGGTATAAGCTTGCTAATTTGAGATTATTCTGAGCTCAGGTCCCTCAACAATGTCGAATTCCCCGGGTTCAACAGGAAAGAGTTTTCGCAGAAGATCATTGAGTGCGTCAAGCGGGCAGGGCTCTGACCGCGACGGTTGCTGACCTTCGGCTTCATACTTCCACAGTCTGGCTGGAATTGGGTTTGTGGGATGTGTAAGAGACATTTTGTCTATCATTGTTTCCTTGGTCTAAGCCAGGCTGAACGAATCGCCTGCCTGACAGGACGACGAGATCCACATCAACACCCAGTCTGGTATGTTTCGGGTCGCTACTATGCAGTTAGATAACATAACGCGAGAACACGACTAAATTTGTGCCCCTAAAATTTTACAGGGTCGCAGTGGGACGGATTCCGCCATGGTACGTCCTCTTCGCAACTCTCATTCAAGCCGCATTGCTTTACAGAACGCCCTTTCCCTCGCAGTGGCTCACCAGACCACCGGCTACTACTACAACGGTCTGCACCACGACGACATTGAGTCTTCTTATCACTATCTGGCCACTTCAAGGCTTTCGCGTACTGAACCGTGTCGCTCTTCACGCAGTCGTGAGCGGCAAGAACCCTCTCGACAATGGGATCCAGAGTGAGTTCCCCCTTCCTCAGTCGCTCTTTTCGTGAATCTCCAAATGTTCCGAAATAATATGGGTCCTATAAGACTGGTGCGACGCAGGCGGGATCGTCGGGCGCGGCGTCCTCCTCGACTGGCTCGCTTGGAAGGAAAAGCAGGGCGGCGAGGTCCCGCACCCGTGCACGCGGCACGAGATCCCTGGTAAGCGTCAACTCTTCCTATACTTTCTATCCTCCTTTTGATCCTCCTCTTAATGGACAAACACTTACGCTGTCTCGCCAAGTCTCCGAGCTAGACGCTGTCGCAAACGCACAGGGGATCGTGTTCAAACCGGGCGATGTCCTTCTGGTGCGCGATTCCTCCGAAAAGCTGCTGGACGGGATGCTTACTCTAATTTGGGGGGTGTTGGAGCAGATTCGGAGTGGTTTCGTCAAGTGGCATGATGAGGAGAAGGACGAGGGCACGCGGAAGGCGAAGACGCAGGACGACAACAAGGTAGTTCCCTTCCTCACTGCACACTAACAATCTCCGTTCGTATGAACGGGCCGAGTCACTCACTCTTTGCTTGATTGGACCTGGCAGTTCATCGGTCTCAAAGCAAACGAGGAATCCAAGAACTGGCTCTGGGACCACCGCTTTGCTGCAGTGGGTGGGGACACGGTCGCGTTCGAGGGTGCGCCCTCTCTCCTCGTCCTTTTCCTCTTCCCGTTCTTCTTCTCTTTCTCCGCCTCGAACAACCCTCTGACGAGCCGCCAACAGCATGGCCCCCCAAGCCCGACTGCATGCTCCACGAGTGGCTCCTTACGTGCGTCTGCCCCCCCCTCCGCGTTGTTCCGTTCTGAACCCCTTCGCACCGACAGCCACTGGGGCACTCCCATCGGCGAGATGTGGGACCTCGAGAAGCTGGCGGAGGTGTGCAAGAGGGAGAAGCGGTTCGTCGATCCTCCTTTTCTCCTTCTTCTCCTTGTGAAGGAAGGTGAGGCTGACGGGCCGGGGACGAGGTGCCCAGATACTCGTTCTTCCTGACCTCCGCGCCGCTGCGCGTGCCTGGCGGAGTGGGGTCGACGCCCAATGCGATCGCAATTTTTTAAGGGCTTTGGGTTTGGTCTTGGAGGGAGGGAAGGGACAGGGATTAGACTGGACTGAATGTTTAAATTGGCATGGAGTGAAATGGAATGCATTGGCCGGAGATCACGGATATTGCCCTTTTGAGTGCTGCCTCGCAGTTGCGATTTGACTGTGTGCTAAAATATTCTCCTTCATACAAAAAGATTGACTGTCGCTTAGTGACTGTCCGTTGCTTACGATTCGTTCATGACCAGGTGGCAGGACTTCGGAAGAAGACATAGGGGAATGGACACTCGTGGCCTTTCATCCAGGATACGCCCAAATAGGCACCACCCACCTCCTATGTCCACTCTGTAGCCGTAACGGACTGAAATATGGATGGAGGAGTAACGCGGAGCGAGGAATCCAACTTGAAGGAACCACCCGCCGCTGCTGGGTTCTCAACAGCAGGTACCCACTCACTTCTTAATCCTATCGAATCGAGTCCCAGTTATTCCAGGAAGTGGAAGCTGCACTACTGGCTGGGTATTTCTGAAGAGGGGTGAATTCCAGTCGGTAATCTTGACCGGCTAGCACTGCAAGGTTGGCTGTCGACTAGTCGCATGCGGCATATTCAGAACTTCGCGGACGCTCTCAGCAGGTTGGCAGGATGCAATAAATTATTGGCTATGGCACGTCTGCCATACCGGGCTAAGCCGGTTGAGTAAAGTGAGGTCGCAGGCAGTGAAGTACCACCGGAGAGCTGTGCTGCAAGCGCCTTTTCAATGCACGTCAATGCACGGCATCCCTCTTCCTTTTGCTGTGCATGGCCGCTTATTCTCATGCTACGTATACTACACCCATTAATCCCTGTGCATTGTGGCCATCGATCTAGCCAGTGTCTTCTTCAGCTCACACTGCCCCACGCCCTTCCCTGCGAGCCCCTGCTTCTTCTCTTCTTCTCGCCTCTCGCAACAGTCGTGCCCGTGTAGGTGGTTAAGGCGAGATATTGGCTGTTAACAACATGAAAGCTTTCATCAGGTGATCTGCACTAGCAGCCGCGGCGAAAGCGCCGTCGCCGAGGCGAGGCACTATGATGGTTTCGCAGTTTGAACGTCTTCGCTTGGTCTCTTCCTTCCCTTCCAACTGTCCCTCACTTGCCTCACACTGCTCCCTCTCGCAACTCAAATCCAGATCCACCGACGTACGCTTACTCCCATCCCGGCGGTCCTCCCGACCTTTCTATTTGGCATTCCAGCGCCGATGTCCTCCTCGACCTCGGCCTCCGCCGCCTCGACCTCCGCTCGCCGGTCTACGCTCTCGCTGTTCTCCACCGCCCCCTCTACAGCGCCCTCGTCCCCCTTCTCCGCCTCCGCACGCTCGACGGCGAGCTCATTGCCGTCGACGCTGAGCGAGAGCACGAAGCACCTCCGCCTCACGCTCTTCCCGCCCTTGCGATGCGCGTATACGGGGCAGGCGCAGTTCGGGCCTGGCGATGCACTGCATGGGCTCGTTGAGCGGCTGCCTTCTTCCTCAGTCTCGTCCATATTGAGCGGGTCTAGCAAGACTAAGGATGCAGGGGCGGGAGGGGAGGTGATCGTGCAGGTCCGTCTATACCTCCGTCACCCTGTGCCCCTTCCCTCACTGGTGTGCCCCTCCTCACCCCCCACTCCGCAGGTCCGCTGCATACACGAACCGCCCCTCCGGTTCCCAACGTTGGACAGCCAACGCCGCGCTGCGCCCCGCATCCTCGCACTCCGTCGACCCAGCAACAGCGCGCAGGCAGACGCACACAGTCTTCCTCTCCCCGTCCACGCGCGTCCGCACGGGCGAGACGTTCCAGCTCCCCCGCGTCTTCCCCGACGGCCTCCCGCCGGGGATGGACCTTAGCACGGACGGCGGGCGCAGTGCGGCGGGGTGGGCGGCGAGGGTGGAGTGGGAGGTCGTGGTGGTGGATGAGGAGCGAAGGGGGAGGGGGTGGGGGGGGAAGAGGAGGTGCGTCTTCTTTCCGTTCTGCACTTCTCTGCCTTTCTATACTTCTCTCC
>JTLS01000997.1:0-11550 GCA_000826855.1 Basidioascus undulatus | reverse complement strand
GATGATGTTCATCCATCCAAAGCACCTCGCCCAGAACGCAAGCGCGCTCTCGCTCCTCCACTCGTTCGCGACCCGCCCGCAGCCGATGAACGTCGACGCGGGCTTGTGATACGCGGCAGCGAGGGACGAGATATCCCCGATGAGCTCGTCCAGGACCGCGGGGGAGACGGTTGTGGTGGGGATTGAGATGGGCGGGCGCGGGGCGAGGACCACGTCCTTTGCCGAGCCCGGATCGGTCGAGAGCAGGCGCCAGTAGATGTACGCCCGGTCCCGGACGTCCGCGCTGTCGCAGTCCTTGGTCGCGGTGGACAGCACGCGCTGGACGAGCGCCTGCGCGCTGTCGGGCTTTTTCAGGTAGAGCTTGACGATGGCCGTGAGCGTTTGGAGTTGGACCTGCCCGCCACCAGTACAGCCCCGTATCAGCCCCACGTGCTCATTCACGGGCATAACGCAAAAGAGGGATGCAACCTGGTACGACTCCTCCACGAACGAGTCCATGAACGACCCGAGGATCTCGTCGGCGTTGTCGATCTTCTCCGCGTACTCGCCGACGATCCAGATCAGGCTGGCCTTTGCCTCGGGCTCGTCGAGGTCCTCCAGGTTCGCGCACAGGACGGGGATGATGCCCTCGTACGAGTGCGGGTACTTGCGGAAGATGTCCTGGATGCCCCGCAGCGTCCCTGTCAGTCTTCCGTTCTCGCCCCATCCACAGGTAAGAAGGGGGAAGACGCACCTTGATGACAACCACCGCCTCCTGGACGACGTACGACACGCGCGTGTTGATGAGCTCGAGAAGAACATTAACGCAGCGTTCGGCGGCGCTCTCGATCTTGATGGCGCATTGGCCGATGGCGCGCACGGCCTTGCGCACAAAGTCGACGTCGACCTCGCTTGCGTACCTGCCCCGTTCCCTCTGATCAATTTCCAGCACTGGGGACGACCCAACAAGAATAGAGGGAGGACGGTAGAGGAAAAGGAAAAGGCAGAGGAAGAAGAACGAAGACCCACTCCTTCAGTTCCGTTAACAGCGTATCCACGTTCTTCTCGCTCGCCAGGCGGACCATGACCTCGAGCTTCTCGACCTTGACGTACGCCGCGTCCGAGTACTTGCAGAAAAAAACGCGCATCTCGTTCGCGAGGATGTCCGGGCGCGCCTGGAGGATGAGGTTGATGTTGCGCAGCGCGACCCACTGCACCTCGGGCGCGGAGGCGACGAGGGTCACTTTCCCCAGGAGGTCAGGGTTGGGAAGGGATTGGAGGGAGAGGGGAGGGGGACGCACCGAGGGGAGGAGCCATCTTCCTAAGAAGCTGCCGAACGAAATCGTCCCTCCGCAGATGCTTGATGTGAATCATGATGACCTGTCCTCCTCACTCTGCATCAGCCCCACCCCTCTTCATCCCGGACCAGACAGCACCGAGCCGCGAACCTTGACAGCGCTCAGCACGACGCTCCCGTTCGAGTGCTGGAACTGTGGCATGACGCGCTCGCAGATGTACTCGGCCTCCTTCTCGCCCGCGGCGCGGTAGCGCGCGAGCGCGCTCAGGATCGCGATGCGCCCCCACTCGGTGCACTCGTTGAGCGCGACGAGGAGCTTGTTGAGCACGGCGGTGTCGATGGGGAAGACGTTGAGCGAGGCGGAGTGAGGGGAGTTGTGGATATCCGTTAGGGCGGTTACGGCGTTCGCCACGACCTGTTCCGTCCCAGACAGCACCTCAGCATCCAAAACTGGAGAACCCAGAAGAAAAAAGGAAAAGGGAGGAAGGGAAATGGAGAGGAACGCACCATCGGGTTCGCATCCCCTACCATGTCCTTCAGCGTCTCGACGAACCCGCGCTCGACCGCTAGCTCCGGCTTGAGGTCGTACAGCTTGGCAACACACAGCGCGGCCGTCTTGCGCACGTACGGGTTGTCGTCCTGCAGCCCTGCAGCGAGGGGGTCGGACAGGTAGTCGATGATCTTTTCCGCGCGCAGGCAGCCCATGGTCCGGATCGCCAGCGCACGCACGAGCGGGTTCGGGTCGGAGGAGTCCTGCCCCATCCCCTCCCGGATGAGCTTGTGTTTCCTGTGCATCGCGGGAGGGAAGAAAGGAAGGAAGGAGAGGGAGGGAAGCGCACCTTCACGAATGTGTTGACCGCCAGAATGACGAGCTCCGGCTGGGTCTTGGCGTAGTTCATGAGGTAGAGGTAGACGAGCTTCTTCTGCTCGAGGTCCTCGGTCTGCATGTTCTTGAGCACGTCCGGGAAGAGGCCCGAGACGTCCTTGCCGACTGTCTATGAGGTGAGGGGGCGATCGCGCTCCGGGCATCAGCTGGCGGGAGGATGGGGGATAGGGATGGGGGAGCAAGGGGACGAGGCGGACCATGTTGGCGATGACCCGCTTGATCGCGTCTTTCCGGCGGTCGCGGTACTCGCTGTTGAGGTCTGCATGGGTGTTGGAAGGTTAAGATGGCGCTTGCTGGGAAGGGAAGACGCGTGGACGCACCGGCTCGAAGCTCATAGTTCTCGCCTGTCCCCCCGATGTGCGCAGTGAGTATCAGAGTGCCTTGAAAATAATTCCAGTCCACGCACCCTTCTTCGCCGCAAACATATTAGGTCGCCGGGCGGTGTTCCTGCTCGCCCGTTCCCCTCACGCATCAGCTCCAGCCCCATTCCAGCTCGATCCGCGGAAGACGGACATGACGCCGCGGAAGAATACGGTGGTAGACTGTGAGCGTGTCGATGGTTCGTGGAAAGAAGGGTAAAGGTGGTTGAAAGCGAGCCGAGTTGAGCAGGGGAACGCGCGAAGGTCAGGAGGACGCGACGAGGTGTGTGGGCTGGCATCACGAGCCAGTGCGCTTGGCGGCCAGGCCTGACGACTCATCCCCCGACAATCCGCGGACCGGAAGCAACTTGCCCTCGAAATTATCGAATCGCCCCTTGCCTGTCTTCCCATCCTCAATCACCGTCTTCTCTCCTCGCTCTTAATTCTTCGATCGACACTCGCACAGGATGCCCAAGGCAGTCAACACCAACCGCATATCCCGCCAGCACGCGCCCGCGGCGGGCAAGGGGGGTGGCGCGTCCTCGTCCAGCTCGACTGGTGGCACGGCGAACCCGCTCTTGTGCGTTCACTCTTTGAATGATTATCTCGGGGTTTGCGCTCATCTTTTGCACTTGACTCCCACAGCAACACCGACCGCTTTGGTCAGCACATCCTAAAGAATCCCATGGTCGCACAAGCGTCCGTCCCTCTCCACCATCCCCTCCCGTCTCCCACCCCATCCTGAACGCACAGCCCCAACAGGATCGTGGACAAGGCGAACCTCCGCCCGACGGACAAGGTATTTGAGATTGGTCCGGGTACGGGGAACTTGACGGCCAAGATCCTCGAGAAGGCCAAGAGCGTGCAGGTGGTCGAGATGGACCCCCGCATGGCGGCGGAGCTGAGCAAGCGGTTCCAGGGCAAGTGCGTGCGCTATCCTTCCACTTTTCGTGTCTTCTGGGAGCAGGGCTGATATGAGGGGTGCGTCAGGCCCGAACAAAGACGGCTCGAAATCGTCATCGGCGACTTTGTAAAGCACGAGCTCCCATACTTCGACGTCGCGTTTGTCCTCCTCCCTCCCTCCTCCTCCTCCCCCTCCCCTCTCCTCACCCTCTCCCACCCAAACAGCATCTCCAACACCCCCTACTCCATCTCCTCGCACATCGTCTTCCGCCTGCTCTCCCACCGCCCGCTCTTCCGCGTCGCTATCCTCATGTTCCAGCGCGAATTCGCTCTCCGCCTGTGCGCCCGCCCGGGCAGCGACATGTGGTGTCGCCTCAGCGCCAACGCCCAGCTGTACTCCAAGATCGATCATGTCATGAAGGTCGGGAAGGGGAACTTTAGGCCCCCGCCGCAGGTCGAGAGCTCTGTCGTTAGGATCGTGCCCATCGACCCGCCCCCGCCGGTGCGGTTCGAGGAGTTCGATGGGTGCGTGGGATCCCTCTTCCTGTCCATCTGTTTCATCGCGCTGATGACTTGTTCTCCCGGCCTCGTCTTGCAGTCTCACCCGCATTCTCTTCGCACGACGGAACAAGACCGCGCGCGCAAACTTCGGCGCAGCGGGCGTCATCTCCATGCTGGAGAACAACTACAAGACGTGGTGTGCGGAGCATAACGAGGTGCGTTCGCCTTCCCTTCTCTCTCGGTTCCTCCCACCTCTCCCCTTCCCCTCTTCTCTCCTTCTTCTGCCCTCCGCCTTTCCCATTGCCCATTCCCCTTCCCCTTCCGTCCCCTTCATCTCCCTCCGCCGTTCATTCGACTGATCAATTTCCTTCTGCCGCAGATGGTCGACGACTCTCAACCGATGAAAGACCGTGTCGAGCAGATCCTGCTCGACACGGGCTATGCCGAGCAGCGCGCGGCGAAGATGGACATTGATGACTTTTTGAAGTGCGTCTCCTCCTTTCCCCTCCCCTTTCCCATTTCCCCCTCCCCCCCCCTTATTTCCCCTTTCCCCTTCCGCTTTTCCTTTCCCACATCGCTCTTCCTCCTCCTCTTATTCCTCCGTCACGGAAGATGGAGGACTGACGAGACCGCACGGGTCGCCAGACTCCTCGCGACCTTCCATGAGGCGCACATTCACTTCGCATAGACCTGGGGGAGGTGGAGAGTTCTGGGGTGTATTATTAGCCAGCATGTTTTTTTTTTAACTTTTTCGGGCATCGGATACCCTGTTGCGTGCAATTCAGGGGTATAGCGTGGAGAGCCGGCTGAGCCTTCTCGCGTCGGTCGCGGGGACGCTCCCGTCGACAGCGACTGCACATATTAGTCAACGGGCTGGTGCTCACAGGAGGAGGAAGATTAGTGTGTACCTTCCAAATGTCTGCGTTCTCTGCGTTCTCATGGCGCAACACAACCGTCCGGGAGAAGAAAGCCTGAGCCCCGGGTGGGTTGTCTGCAGCGCCTCCCTGACCTGGGAAGCTACGCGTCGAGGACGTTCCATCTACATAGACATTGATACGTACTTTTCGCGATGATTATCGTTGATTGGTGTGCTATACTTGTACATTTCTTTTGTCTATTAAACATTTTACTTTGGCGTGCATTTGCTGCACATTGTCGGCTCTCGCGCCTTCGCTTGTTCGCTCGCTCGCGCTCTTGCTCCTTGCTGTCGTCCTTCATCGGCAGAGCTCATCGCGCTCCTTCTCACCATGTCGGCCCACCGATCTCAGCGCACGTCCTGGACTCGGACGCCTTGCCCAAGGGGGCCGACATAATCCTGAGTGGGGACAGCCTGCGCGAAGTCTCGGCCCCGAGCTTGCGCGGCAGTACCTCCCGCCGATCCTCCCGCCGCTGCAGAATGCTCACCTCAACCGGCTATGTAGTCCCAGCCGGCTCATTCACGATAGATTAGGTGAACCCATTCACGAATAGATACATATTATACCCGAACTACGGCCCGGTTTCCTGCAAAGGATGAGAGACATCTCGGGCGTTGAGCTCAAGCTGCGAGCGGTTGTGTTCCGATCGGTGGAGACCATTGCCTTGATCGTGACCCTGAGCCAATTCTGATCATCTGTAAACTCATACATTGACATTACTGGAAGATCTTTATGCGAATATGAAATTGTTGTACCAGATTGTACGCCAAAAAGGGCGCTGAGAACGGCAAACAAGCGAGCCTGATGACGTAGGTAAAGTGACCTCGCTTTGGCCTGCTGCGCACGCTTGAACTCCTAACACACAACAAACGCCCCTCTCCCTCTGCCTTCTGCACACCGCCTCACCAGCCGCCAAATCTTGCCTTACCGCGCTCTACTCGTAAATCCATAGACAACATCCAGAATGGCCAAGGCTGACGAGACCGGAGGTGCTGTGCGTCGCCTGAGCGTCGCCAGCGCGATCGCGGGAGCTAGGAGTCAAGCGAGCTGATGGGGCGGGCTCGATGGGCAGCTTCCCGAGACGCACAAGGCGGGCTGGGGACAGTTCATCAAGAGCGTGAGTCTCGATCTTCTGCTGAACGTGTGTCTCGAGGGAAGCTGATCAGTCGATGCGCTTGTTGGCCAATGCAGCTCGCCGGGTGGTCTGGCGATCTCTCATCCCTCACCGCGCCCTCGTTAGTCTTTGGCAGCCATCCTGTGGTCTCACAACCCTCTTGAATGTTCAAAAATGCCTGTTCACCAGCTTCATCCTCTCCCCCGTCTCCTTGACCGAGTTTCCCGCGTACTGGGCCGAGCACCCGAACGAGTTCGCCGCGATCTCGTCGGGTAAGACGCCCGCCGAGCGTGCCGCCCTCGTCTTCAAGTGGTTCATCCTCACGCTGAAGGGCCAGGTGAGGCTGCGGGTTTTGTGCGGATCTGGACGCTGCGGGGATGGTGTGCTGAGGGTCGATTCGTGGGCGTCGGCAACAGTACACGACCCGGAATGAGAAGATGGGCTCGGAGAAGAAGGTGCGTCGTGCTGCATGAGTTTTGAGGGTGGCTTCTGGTATCTAATGGGACGTTCGAACTACCAGCCGCTCAACCCTATCCTCGGCGAGACCTTCCTCGGCAGGTGGCCTGATCAGGGCGGCCGGGGCGAGACTATCCTTGTCGTGGAGCAGGTCTCCCGTGCGTGACCCCTATCTCCCCTCCCTCTCCCCAGACTCTCCCTAACACTTGCCTACGCACGCAGACCACCCGCCCATCACGGCGTACCACATCACGAACCCGACGGCGGGCGTGACGCTGACGGGCCACTCTGGCCAAAAGACGTCCTTCTCCGCGCCGTCGATCATCGTTAAGCAGGTCGGCCACGCGACGCTCACCGTGCGCACACCCGAGGGCGGAGAGGAGAAGTACCTCATCACCCTCCCCCGCCTCCGGATTGACGGCCTCCTCCTCGGCTCGCCGTACATCGAGCTCTCCGACGCGAGCTACATCATCGGCTCGAACGGGTTCGTTAGCACCGTGAGTAGCTCCCTATGCACAACCCCAAGTTCAAGTGCTGATGCTTTTGGGCCTGTAGATCGACTACAAGGGCAAGGGTGAGTCGACCGCTGACCTTTGCATCAAGGGGTGTTGATGCGGGCGCTCACGTTTGTTCCGGGCATGTGACGAACAGGCTGGCTATCCGGAAAGGCGCACTCGTATAAGGCGACGCTCAAGTCCCCCTCGGGCGAGGTCCTGCACACGGTCGAGGGCCAATGGACGGGCGTCTCGAAGGACACCAAGTCGCCCTCGTCCTCGCTCAACTTTGACGCCAACATCCCGAAGGAGGAGGTGCACGTCAAGGCGGTCGAGGAGCAAGGCCCCACGGAGAGCAGGCGCGTCTGGAAGGACGTGAGTGTGGTCATGCGGGCTGGCTTGAGGGAGCTGTGGTGGTTGACTGGCTGACGGTCGATTGGGATTGGGCAGGTGGCGGATGGGATCAGGGCGGGCGACTACGACAAGGCGGGCGTGGCGAAGTCGAAGCTGGAGGTGCGTACGGCGAACCACCCTGCATGATGTGCGCAGACTGAACCTCTTTTACTCACGCCTTGCGCCTTGCATTGAACAGAACGAGCAGCGTGAGAAGCGCAAGAACGAGGCTGCGGCGGGCACGCCTCATCAACTGGTTGTGAGTCGCGTCCCACCTCATAACCTGATTCTCCAGCACGCACCTGACGCTCTGTTTATCGTCCAGTACTTTGAGCACCACGACGCCGACCTGGATTGTGCGTTTGGATTTTTATGCGCGGGAACGTGTACTGACGGACGGATGAACAACCCTGCACAGACACCAACCTCATCACCGCCGTCTCGAGCTTGAGCATCCCCGCGACCGAGGACAAGTACGCGTTCCGGCCCGAGGCCGCGCCGACCGTCTGAGCAGCCCGCGCCGGGCTCTCCCCGTAGATCTTCCACTTCCCGTGCCCCGTTCTGATCTTCGACCTCGGACCTCTCGCGTCTCTACGTTCCGCACTATAGCGTTTATCATACTTTTGCTTTTGCTTTATTATATCTATATCCACATCCACATTCATTGCGCGGCGAACCCCGCCTGGTTGACTCGGAGACATACATGAAGAGTGAGTGATTTGTATTACATGGTTTATGGCGGTGGGTGTGTTGTGTGTCGGTGCTGAGGAAGACAGACAACGGAGGAAGGCAACAATATGCATAGCTTTGATTATTGATCCTGGAGACAATGAGTAGACGGGGTCGTCACCGACAGACACGAATGACGGGGAGACTTTGGGAGAGAAACCCTCAATGAGTCCATGATATCGGTTGCGGAGATAACTTCGGGGATCTACACCTGAACGTGCCTACCGAAAGCGTCCGCATTCTTCGTAGCCCACCGGCGATAATTTCGAACCCTTGATATTGTCGTTAGGCTGGGCGGTGCACGTCTGGCGGTTCCATCCAGAGGCTACGCAGCGTCGGCGCATCGTCGGGACGACGCACTCCCGGGACTTTGCTTACAGAAGATGGTGCGTTCAGGGCGCTCGTCCACTCTTCCTGGCACTCTCGAAGGCATAGCGCAAAGCAAAAGATGTTGGTACACTACTAATACATCGTCGGCCGAAAGGAAACCCATCAAGATACAGCTTAGAGCTCCTGCGACGCAGCGCCCTTCGCGGACTTCTTGCTCTTGGCGGGCAACAACTCGCTGTGAATGTTCTGCAGTCCGAGCACGATTCCGGGGTCAGAAAAGACTGAAATTGGAGGTATAGGCGAAGGTGGAAAGGAGCGACGACGCACGGGGATAACACCACCCTGGGAGATGGTAACGTGGCCGAGGAGCTTGTTGAGCTCGTCGTCGTTGCGGATGGCGAGCTGGAGGTGACGGGGGATGATACGCGACTTCTTGTTGTCGCGGGCGGCGTTGCCAGCGAGCTCGAGGATCTCGGCCGCGAGGTACTCGAGCACGGCGGCGAGGTAGACGGGCGCGCCAGCACCGATGCGCTGCGCGTAGTTGCCCCGCTTCAGGTGGCGGTGGATACGGCCGACGGGGAACTGCAGACTGTTAGAGGGAGAGCGGGATGTTGAGTAGGGATTCGGTGAAGCCAGGGACGGGGGGAGGGGAAGGGAGAGGCACCCAGCCTTCGCCGAGCGCGAAGAGCCCTTGGTCGCCTCGCCAGCGGCGGCCTTACCCCCAGACTTGCCCTTGCCAGACATGTTGATGAGTGTGTGTTGAGGGGTGGGGTGGGGGAGTGGGGGAGGAGTGGGTGTATGTGTTGAAGTGCGAGTGATTGAGTCCGGTGAAGTGAGGAGGAGGATGAGGCACGCATACACCCACTCTATTTGTACGCCCGTTGGGCTCATCGACGGATCAGCCGCAGGGGATCAGGGAATTCTTGACGACGTGTTCAGATTACAGATGTATGCGTGTTATCTCCTGCGTTGATTGGAGTTGGTTGCAGGGCAAACTGGGGCTAATCAGACAAATAATCAGAAGGAATTCGTGTATACGTAGACAAGAAATGAAAGTAGGCACGCATCGCAAGGGAGGCGACGTCGCGCGTCTTCGCTGATCCGTCCACCGCTCCTCAGCATCCTCGCGCATACAAGTACCGGCACTTCGCTCGTTCCCTTTCCCGCATCTTCCACCGCATTCACATCCACACACGCACACAATAGCCAACTCCCCTCTCCCCCACCACCCACACCCACTTCAACAATGGCTCCCCCCGCGTCCCAGGCCTCCAAGAAGCCCGCGTCTACGGCGGGGAAGGCTCCTGCCTCCAAGGTACGGAACTACGCGTCTTGTGCTGCACTTGTATACTTCGCGACTCTTGCTCACTTGAACACTTTTGCAGGCCCCTGCCTCCTCTGAGGCCGCCAAGAAGACGGCCAAGAAGCCCGCGGCCGACGGCGAGAAGAAGAAGCGCTCCAAAGTTCGCAAGGAGACTTAGTGAGTCGCGTCTTCTCTGGGTGTTGGGCAGTTGGGGACTCGCATTCTGATGCGCGACGTGTCGAACAGCTCCTCGTACATCTACAAGGTCCTCAAGCAGGTTCATCCGGACACCGGTATCTCCAACAAGGCCATGGCCATCCTCAACTCCGTGCGTCTTGCTCCCTCCCCTCCTCTCCCACCCATCTGACTCTTCTCTGCACCTGCAGTTCGTGAACGACATTTTCGAGCGCATCGCCGGCGAGGCGTCCAAGCTCGCGTCGTACAACAAGAAGTCGACGATTTCCTCCCGCGAGATCCAAACCGCCGTCCGTCTCATTCTCCCTGGCGAGCTCTCTAAGCACGCCATCTCCGAGGGCACTAAGTCAGTCACCAAGTTCTCTGCTTCGGGCAAGGGCGCTTGAGCGGTTTCTTGTTTGGAGGGACGCTTGATTTCTGTACTCGTTGTATTACTAGTTACTCCTGCATGGTATTGCCTCGCACTCTTGTTTGTGTGTGCGCTGGTTGGACCGACTGCCCGGCGAATACCCCTCGGCGCCTAGCAGCAATTCACGCGTAGACGAGCAGTCCAACGTCGCTCTGAGAGGGAGCAGGTTTCGCGGAACGCGTAAGTACTTACTACATCGCTTTCACAAGGCAGTTAGCTTACATTCCCGGTGCGCTGAACGAACAATATGGCAGCCGATGTCTGAGCATTGGGAATGGCCTTCCAGTGGTCAAGAGCCAAAATCGTACACGAAACCACTTGTCCCCTACCTTCCAGCGAGCATGGCGTCTCAAGGCGACTCGAAGGCCACCGTGACAGTTGGTGACTGGAAGTCTTTGGCACGCCTTCCACTCTCGTAGCTCAAGTCCAACCTGGCCACAGCACGGATCGCCCTCTCGCAGATCTTCAACTATGCCTATGTGGGCGCTTTCACTGTTGAGTTCCTTGTTGCTGCCTCCTATTCCCCCCGATTGCACACTGCAATGGAGCAGCTTGGCTTCCGCATTCTGCGCAACTACAACCCCTTGGCAACAGCAGACAAACAGCACACCCCCTCCAGACCTGGCCCAGAAGTTGCGTGAGCGTCTCTTTGTCCGTCTTGAACGAGAAGCAGGCCAGTCCAAGGACACAGCCCAGTTCTTCTCTGACTGGCGCAAGGAGCTCGAGAGAGATCTTGACGCAGTACCGGTGGCCCCTTCCCCAGAGCAGGCACAAGACACCAGGTCGGCATCTCACCCCTCTCCTTCTCCCTCCCCTTCTCCCTCCCCATCCCCTCTCCCTCACCTTCGCCTACACTGCCCTCTTTACATATCAGGCCACAGCGTCCACCCATGACCCCACTGAGCAGCCTGCCGGTGGGGAGTGCCAATGAGTCCTTAAGGGGCGCAGCTGCGCATTGCACTGGCCAATGCGCAGGGCATGACAGGGTCCATGCTCAAGTGGATTGCTGCCGAGTTGGGAGGTTAGGTAGATGTGGTGGTGGTGTGCGAAACATGGTTTGTAGACTGGCCAGGGATGGCGTCCCAACCTGTGTTTGTGGCACACTCGCAGAGAGGACCAAGATCCACAGTGGTCGGGAGGGCATGAGTAGAGTCCCAGTAGGGGTCCTTGCAAAGTGGCCTGCGCACCTGTCGTGAATGGGGCAGCCCGCCATATATTCCTGGGGTGTCGATACCCTCACCGTAGCAACCTTCCTCATGTCCACCTTTGTGAGTCTGTAGCGTTT
>JTLS01000996.1:0-11552 GCA_000826855.1 Basidioascus undulatus | reverse complement strand
TCCACCCCCTCTCTCTTGTCTATATAAGCCCCCTGGTTAGCTAGCCTCACTCTCCATCCAATCTTGCCTCTCTTGTCCCTAGTCCCACTCTGTCCAGCCCTTGCTCTCTTTTGCTGCCCCTAGCCAACCTGCACCCTTGCCACCCACTCTGCTGGTAGTCCCCACTGCGGTCTGTCCCTGCAGCTCAGGTCCTGACAAGGAAGAAGGAATGGCGTAGGTAAGGATCTGAAAAGAGTTTAAGAGAAAGTTGAGCAGTAATAAGTAAGATGGAGGGGGGATTATGTACTGTGAATGTCAGAGAGTTGCTGTGCTCATATAGCACACCCTGCCACCACTTTCAGAACAGGAATGACAATCTAAAGTAGTCATGTCAACCTTGAACAGCTAAAATTTAGGGGCACCAAAGGTTCCTCATCAACGGTGAGGGTGTTGTGTGGCAACAGCAGACTGATGTGCATTGGAAAGCCGAGAGTTGCCCGACTGCGCTGAAGATCTTCCCACAAGACAACACCTAACTGTGTATCAGTAGAAATATGTGTTATGCAGGAGTTGGATCTATAGTTTCTGTTCTCGACATTACCAAAACCCATGATTCTTGAATATCGATGGGCAGCAACTTGTGAGAGAGACCAACAAGAAGATTGCCGCCCTTTCAGCCCGTAACCTCATACAATTGCTCATCCTATGAGGTTCAACCTCATATCTGGACATACAACCCGGAGCTGTATGTATGTGTGTGAAGTATGAAGGTTTATGAGGGTTTATGTCCATACTATGAGATGTGTATGGGACATGGTCCCAGCCTTAAAGCTCCCCCTGCTCTCAGAACTGCGCTTCGCGCAGTTTCTGGCACCATGAGAGCTTGTTATTTTCTTTGCATTTACTAGCCAAAGACTCCTCAACTGTCTCGGCTGTACTTCGAACGGACACCTTCGCGGGATTAAACGTATCGGGACCGACACGTACACGATTTCCGCAGGGCATCTCCATCTCCCAACATCTCCTCTTCTGCTCTCGCCACCACAGCCAACACACATGCAGAACAACACCCCTCCAGACCTTTCTCAGTTACGTCTTTCTAACCAACCTTGCGAACCTCAACCGCTTCCAACGCTGCCAAGAACGTCGAACGAGACGCAGTCCGCACAGTGTGTAAGCGGACGTCCCGCAAACGATTTCAACACCTCCGCCTCCTCGGGAGCTCCCCGACTCTGAACCCCCTAGCGAAACCCTCGGTGGACCCTCCTGGGAGACCTTACGGTCTGCCGTCGGGCCAACCTCCGTCGCCAGAGACGGCACACGCGTGCTCGACTGGTGCGACTGGCCCTGTCCCAAGTGGTCTGACTACAACCAAAGATCTCCGCCCCCGACGCTCCGCTCGTCTGCACCGGTAAGATATAGGACTCCCCATAAAACCCGAAGTCCGTGGAGCTCGTCGTACATTATCATCAGGCGCGACGCGCTAAGCGCGGGCACATGCGATTTCAGAGTCGTCGCACACGACGTCTTCACCGCATCCCCCGTCGTTTTCGCCGCCCTCCAACCATCCGCCCTTCGTCCTCGCGTTTGGCGACGGCACCGAGGTCGGCATCGCGTGGCCTGAGCACCCGGTCGACATCGAAGGGGATCAGGACAACGTGGGTGATTTGCGAGAGAGGATCAAGAAGGCTTTGTATAGGCAGAAGCGGCGGGGTCCGTGGACTTCTTCTACATTATAACGAGACTCTACAAGCTGACTAAGGCCATTTTCCCTATTCCAGAGTTGCCTTCGCATACCACTTCGGCCGACTCGCTCTCTTCTCCGGCTCCCTCCCTCCGCCCGCCGTACATCCTCGTGTACGATGACGGTACCGAAGTCATTATCCCACCACATGAGCACCCAGTGGATGTCGAAGGCGATCCGGACAACTCGGGTAACTTGCGAGAGAGGATCAAGGAGGCTTTGTATGGGAAGAAGCGGTAGGGGAAGGAGTCAAAGGGGAAGGGGCAAGCAAAGTGGGATAGCGAGGCCTGGCTGAAAGAGTGAGGAGAAGGCTTTGACGAGATGCTGTCTTGGCGTGTTTGGCCTCTTAGTTCTTTTCGCTGTCATGTGCCGTACGGTCGGAAAGAGAGACACGAGCCTATGGAAAAGAGAGGAACAGGAGCATGAGTCAGAGACCTTGACTCGAAGTCCAGTAATAGGTAAGAGCGGCGTTGAGGTAGACTGCCCGGCTGCACACAATCACTGCTGATGCGCTGATGACAGCGCAAACACGCGAGATAAATTTGCTGCGAGAACGAGAATCAGGGAGGAGACAATCCTAGCTAGCTTGAAACGGAGAGTGACCGCGAGAAGAAAAGAAGGTGTGGGGAGTGGACTAGTAAGCCTCATTCACGACGTACGCGCGGGGAACAACGGCAGGAATGTCGGCAGGGGCGAGCTCGGGGTGAGCCTCGTCCATCTCCTGCTCTTCCACATCATCCTCGTTCTCCTTCTCGTCCGTGTCGGCGCCATTCTGCAAAACCTCAGCTCGACGATGTCCGACCCCAATCCTCGCTGTACGCCCAGACGTAGTCCCACTCGTCGCGGATGAAAGCTATGAACGCGATCCCGGCTGTTACGAGCGTAAGGAGGATGAGCAGAAGCACGCTGAGTAAACACGCTGAAAACCGTATCCTGATTCTTGAAAGAGTGCGCAAAACCAATCGACATGGGCACCGAAAATATAGTCAGAGTAAGAAAGGTACAGAAGTACGTCTTCGGGAAAGGGTCGCAAGGAGCGGAGGCGATGCGAATGGCTGTTCCAGTGTCCGCAGGGTGTTCGGGCGCCGATTCAAGAACGGTGAGCCGAGCGGCCGGAGACCCCACTCGGACCCTAGCGAGATTGTAATCCAGTCGATAGACCAAGGCTGGGAGCACTACGAAGGTGCACAGTGAGGCGAGCCATGCCGCATTGGCGAGAAGGGATCCGAGCCTGAAGGCGAGCTTGTTCTCGTACTGCTTCATAGACTGCAGATAGAAAGCCTTGAAGAAGTGAAAGGGGAGAATATTGTGGGCCATGCCGGGGTAGAAGCCTGCTGCGGTATGAAAAGCTGCGGATACCACAGGAAATGTTGTTGCGAAACTCGTGATGAAGGAGACGGCCTGGCGAGTTCATCAAGGCGCGGAAGCGTCTTCGTCAGATTAGCGTCTTTCCTCGAGGCAAATTTCAGCACTCACCTTAAGAATAAGTGCACACTTCGATACACCTTTGAGACTGTAGAGCGGAAGACGGCGCTCAGCGCAGTGGACGAGAAAGGCGGTGTTGACAGCAGCGAGCCGATGCCGTTCGTCGGTTGCTTGACCTCGAGGCAGAGGAGCGCGATCATGAGGCCGGCCTCAGCGAGCAGGAAGAGCAGCCTGTTCGAGAGACTTCTCGGAGGATCCAGGTAGCAGAGGACTTTTCTCTCCGTCCGTGTCAGTTTCAACTAGCTCAAGATCACAGAGCGCATGCGACTCCCTCCCATTGGCACGGGGCTACGGCATAGTCCTTCGTGCCGGAAAGGCAAACTAGAACTTTGTGGAGGAGGAAATCCTGGAAGACCCCCATTCAACTCCACCCGTGTCCTGAAAAGCACCGGAGGGGACGCACCACGAAACTCAAGACAACCAAGCCCCCCAAGTCCATCGGCGGCCTTCTTACTCGCCAATACCCGGAGAACCAGATATGTGACACCGGAGAATGAAAAAAGAGAGATTTCCAAGACAGTTCCCTTCCAGGAGAGGTTGAACGGCGGACCAGGCGGGCTGGTCGCTTGCGAGACGGCGAGCCAAGCGCGCAAGCTGGAGGGGGCCGCGAGCACCGAGGCGACCACAATGGGAGGGCGACCTCCATGAACAGACGTTGGACGGTGAAGTGGAACATGGCTGAATAAGCTGGGATGAGGGTGTTGAGGTATGATGGTGGTCGGCAACCAAGCAGTGTGAGAGGAGGGGTGCCGCGCCGGCCAAGCACGCCGTTCCGTGGGAGGACGCAGTCTGAAACGACAGCGGTGCGCGGTGAGGCGTGCGCCTATCCAGTCACTTCGTCCTCAGGGCAAGCGCAAAGTCAAGGTAGCTCTGGAAGCCCCAGAGGTCTACAGAACCGGCATCTCAGAGGTGCTACGAAGCTGTTCTCAGCGGCTCAGCCAGCACGAGACGCAAACTACCTTAGGGCTCGACCGCAGGACTGACAGATCATGTAAGATAATGTCTTGCACACGTAGGTCAAATGGGTAAGATAGTTGGAGAAGGAAAGTCTAGTACTTGCATTCTGATTCTCTAGTCTAGCCCGGAACTGACGCAGGCGGGCGCCTAGCAGACTTATCCCTGGTGGATTATAGGAAGTCCATCTGCTGGAAAAGCTACAGGACCCGCAGCTGAAGCAAAGTATGCATGTTTGGGGCGCACCACGGTCAAATGGAGCGGCTCGACGCTTGGCTGATTGAGGGTACACCCGACGCAACGGCGAAGGAGGTCAACGGCCCTGGGGATCTTGATGGGTTGATCAAGTCACCATGTCCAAAGGGTTCGTATATCCCCTTCAGATTAAAGTTCACGGTCTGAAGAACTGCTGCTGCACCGCAAATTTGCTGTCATGACGGCGTATTGAAAGATAACTTTCAGCTCATAATGCCAGGATCATTGACGACTGAGGGCAATGGTCCCGCCGCATCAAGGACAACCGGACGGCGTCAGCGCGACCGCGTCCAGCCCTACGGGTTTGCCTGCCTAACCGCAATGTCAGGAAAGGCAGCATGCAGTCAAATGCAGTGGGCGAGTCGGGGCAGTGGCGACAGTGCCAGGCTTCGAATCCCGCCCAAAGTAACAGTTTCATGCGCATCTCTCGGAGCCTGCCATTTTCCGTAAGTGACAGTGAGTGAACTACAGGGCCATGACAGAAAATCCTAGCCAACTGGAGGTTGGCACAACCTTCAGGTCTATTCTGGACGTGCGCACCGACCCGCGAACCCCTCTGCTCAACAGCGGCTCGTTGTTGCACGCGGCGCAATGCTGCGCTTCCCTCCTTGCTCCATCACCCCTTCTACCCCCTTCGAGTCGCACCATGCCATCGTTCACTGAGCGTACATCCTTGCTAGCGCCGTGTATCGACGACTCATTTCGATCAACCCTCACCCGATGTAGAGCGAAGCTGGCTCAGATTCTCGAGCGCCCCTCCTGGCATCGAGCGGTCCTCGCGCTGGTACGCACGGCGTAGCTTGAGACGCATGCATCCCTGACTTGGAACGTCTCAAAAGGTCATGATCGACGTCCTTGTTACCTTTGCCGAAGTCGTGTATGCACTTGCCAGCGGCCAATGCTCGCCAGATGAAGGTGCCGCCCCGGATTGGCTCAAGGCACTTCGTGTGCTCGCCTTCGTGCTCGCGTGCCTTTTCGTTGTCGAGCCGCCTCTCTACCTGGTGAGCAGGGGGCATGATCGAAAGTATCACGTTCATTGAAGTCCACGCTTTAGTTCACATTTGGCCTGCACTACTACATCAAGGATCCTCACGCCGCATGGCATTGCTTCGATGCTCTGCTAATCTTCGGCACCTTCTCCCTCGAAGTATGGTTGCGTGTAAGTTTAAACCTTCGGATAGCCTACGGAGCACGACTGACTCCTTCACTGACGCATCAGGGTGCCGAGTCCGACCTCGCCGGCTTGGTCGTCGTGTTCCGCCTCTGGCGGCTGGTCAAGCTCGTGGGCGAGACAGCGGTAAGTTCACGATAGGCACATCCTTTCCCTGTTGTCCTGATAGGAAAACCGAAGGTTGGAACAAGCGAAGAGCTTCAAGATGAGATGGCGCAGCGGATCGAGCAGTTGGAGCGCGAGCTGGCGGAGTGCAAAGCAAGTGCAGAGCAAGTGCAAGAGGGACATGAAAATCGCGTTGAATAATATTTTCACGACACAACAAGGCCTTATCATTTTCAAGAAGCTACCAGGATTCGTTTCAACTGTCTGCGAATCGTTGTCTTCACTGCCTACTCGCAAGGGGTAAGAGGACCGATACTCAGGGCACGGAGTCAGTTCGGATGGCGAAAGACACGTTCACACAATCCACCTCTAGACAATGTGCTCAAATTGTACAACATCGTGTAAAGTCACAGGCACCCCGGGCGGCGAAACAGGGTATAAGGAGAATGTTGTCACGGCTCGTCTTCTTCGTCCATGGGCTCCGGGAGCTCCTCTTCGAGCATTTTGAGGAACTGCATAGCCGGTTGCCCATGTCATCAGTCTGCGCAGGCCATAGACAGTCTCAAGGAGACTCACAGCTTCTTGCTGCACGTAAATGTCTGCAAGCGTCTGCAGCGGACGGTCGGCGAACGGCATGCGGTCGTACTGGAGCACGGGGCTGCCGTCGGCCTTGCGCGTGGCTGGCCGGTCGCCGAAGGCCGTCTTCTTGTTCGGGACGTACTCGAGACACCTCCTGAGGGAGAGTTTCGATCAATCGGCAGCTTTGTAATGCTTCAGCATGATTTGGATGCACTTCTCGTTCAGCCCATAGAGCTGCTTCAGTTGTGCCTTAAGCAGCAGCGCGATGCCGAGAACGACTGAAGCGCGAACGGTCGACAGCAGGTGCGGGTCGTCCACTGTTGATGCACGGGTCAGAGCCAAGCTCAACCGGACAGGAAGAGGAAAGGAGCATACCGGTCCCGGCCTCGTCGCCGTCAACTTCCATACCGTCCGACGGAGCGAGGTCCGATAGCGTCTGGCGGACTTGCTCGCCCATGTTGGAGAGGTACGTCGTGAGGAGGCGCGCGACGATAAGCACCTCCTCCTGCGTCTTGAACTCCAATGCCGCGATATTCTCAGCGATGAAGCGAGTAAGGTCGATGTCGCGCTGAGGGTGATTTCGCGTGTTAGATAAGCACTGCAAGTGCGGCATGGAGAAGATGCGGAAGACGTACCTGAGTGCAGGGTGTGCGCTCGGGATCGATGTCAAACGCCTTGGTCGTCGCTTTGAGGAATTCCAAGCGCCACGCGCGCTTCTCGCGGACGAGACCGTACCACCGAGAGACGAGGGCGTTGACAGTCTCACCGTCAATGCGGTAGCCTGTATGCCCCCGGGCGTGAGCAATGAAAGAGGAGCACGTAGTCTTGAACACACGTACCACGAACCGTGGCGCCTTTCGCTCGAGCGCTTTGGAAGTCGAAGGCGGAGGTCGCGCACTCTTCGAACCGGTTGTTGATGATGGACGCGTGCTTCGTGTGCAAGATGGAGTGGAGGCCGAAAACTTTCGAGGAGAGTGCGCTTTCGGCGCTCGTCTCGAGCGCGATGATGGTGGGCAGGCACTGTTGCGAAGTCGTCAGTTGCGCAATCGCAAGCGTGCTTTCACATTGCGGAAGGAGAGCATTACCTGGAGCGGATGCGCCAAGCCCTGCTTGATGGTGAAGGACATGATGTCCAGCGCAGGTTGCTGCAGCGCAGGTTGGTCGGAACGCGCAGCGACGAGGATGTGGTCGAGGTAGCGTTGGATGATCGAAGCGCTGACACTGAACAATCAACGAGGCGTTAGTCAAACGGATGAGGAAAGTACAATGAAGACGAGGTCGCACCCGGACTCGGCGAAGCCGTCCGCGTTGCCGACGAGCAGCTTCATGTCCACCGCGCCGGCCGTCGTATCTGATTCACAGAAGCGCGTCAGCCAAAGTAGGCCTGGAGAACGCATGCAAGACGTACCTTCGACGGACGCAGCGTCTCTCTTAGTCGAGTCAGCGAGCAAGTACTCTTGGATGACCTTAAGCAGGCGAGCGCGATCGGGGCCGTTGGTAGAGGCGAAGACGGCGTCCATGAGCTCGAGAGAGCTGTCCTGCGTCATGAGCACCGGGTGCGCACGGAACACGCAGCCTGGTTCGCGTGCATTAGCCCGTGGAATCAGGTAGATCAGGTAAACTTGCGCTCACCGAGCGACTGCAACGCAATCATCTGCAGCTGCACGTTCGGAGCGAACCGACGGCACTGGATGAGGACGTTGTATACATGCTCAGCGATGCGTCCCTGTGATAAAGACCATCAGCGTTTGTGGTCTGTATAACTGCGATGAGACTTGTAGCGTACCTGGGATATGTTGTTCAGCTCAGCAGCGACGTCTAGTTGAGGCAAGGTCAGCTACGTCCTGGCAAACGGCCGAAGACGAGAGTACTGTACGTACTCAGGTCGTCCTTGCGCACTTGATCGAAGTCGCAGTGCTCGACGAGCAGGCCGATGATCAACAGGAGCAGTGTTGCCGGGCGAGGGTCGCTCAGCTTCTCGCCGTTCTTGGCCTTCGCCAGCAGTTGCTGCAGCTGGCCTGAGCACGCTCATTGTTGCTTCAGTAAACAATCCGCCTGGGGCCTAGATCAGGCGAACGAACCGTTGACAGTCTTGAGCATCCGCACCAGCACGTCGAAAGCATGCGTGTGGCCGTTGACGACCGCGCACAGGCAGGCGACGGTCTCCTGCAGAGACTATCGGGAGCGGTCAGCTACCAAATGTATTTGAGAAATTTTGAAATGAGAAAGGTGTACAGCAAGTCCGTTCGACGGCTTGCTGACCATCGGCAAGAGCTTGCGCTGGAGCTCGGCCGCAAAGCGCGTCGACGATTTCGGCATCCTCGGCACGCAAGCACGGAAGATCTTGAGCAGGACGTCCGAGATGGCGCGTTCGTTGTCCTGCATCGACAGGAAAAGTGATAAAAGTTCAGCGCATTTCATTAAGGTTGAAGGTAGCCTGTTGCACGTACCGATGACCCGGCGGTGAGGTATGGCAGCAGCGTCTCCGCACGCGAACTCTTGATCAGCTCCGGCTCGGCGACGGAGAGGAAGTACACTGCGCGAATGCAGTTGACCGTGTCCTGCACCACTCGATAAACAGTCAGCGGTTCGTGCTTATCACCACAAGCCAAGCATGGCGCACGAAACCAGGGTCGTCCGCGCTTCCGTCCAAGCTGTCGATCAACGCGTTGGACACCTCCTCGTAGCGTGCGCGCACGCCCGGGCTGGGCTTCCCGTCCTTGCCCTTGATGATCTGCAGAAGTGTAGACGCGTGAGTGAGAGGACGATTGCGGGCAAGTCAGGCACACGCACGGCCTGAAGGACACCCTCGAGAGGCGATTGACGCTCGCGGAATTTGCCAGCCACGCCCATGAGAGTCGTAGCTGTCGCGAGCGCGGTGTCCGACGTGGCGACAGCATTGTCCTGCGCGCTGCCGCGGCGCTTGCTCGGCGTGTGCGGCATGCCGTCGGAGAACCACAGCTCCTCGAGCGTCTTGACGGCGAGCTCCTGCAAAGCGCGAAAACATGTCAGGCGAAAGCATGACGCGTAGATGCGATGTTGATATGACACGCACCTTGACGTTGTCGTCCTCGTCCATCATGCGCTGCGACAGCCTGCGGCCGATGTCGATGCGGCGCTGCTGGTCTGACGTGCTGAGGTAGATGCTCCTGAGGAGCTTGATGACGCGCTTGCGAACGGATAGACCGGTGTCCTGTATATGGAAGCAATCTATGAATTTACTTAGCGCATTGGGGGAGACACCGCTCAAAAGACGTACAGCGATGCGCTCGCTGATCCGCGGATAGTACTCGTCCGCGAGCTCAGGCTCCTGCACGATGTACTTGCCGACGAGTTCGATGGCGGCATCGCGCACAGCGGGCGAGACGTCCGAGAGGCGGTACTCGATGTTGGACCGGACGGCGGGCTGTGCAGAGCAAACGCTATACGTCAGCTCCGTGTCGCTTTCGAACGCTACATTGTCATGAAATGAATTAACACCCACGTTGCGGAGCACGTCCGGGTCGCAAGTGACCAGCTGGTTGAGCGCCTTGAGCGCCTTGGTGCGGAACTGAACGGACGTCGCCTGCAGCGAGGACAGGATGCGCGCAAGGACTTGCTCCTGCGCGCTCTGCAGCGCTTGGACAGTGCTCAGTCGTTCCGAAAGCGCATCGACGCGCACAGCAGCGTCGTCGTTCCTAACCCAAGCGTGCGCGCAAGAATCAGTACACGCGCAAAAAGGCGCCCACGCGGTGGGACTCACGCGACCTCAAACACGTTCGCCTTCTCCCGGTCGGACTTGGTCCAGATCGCGGACAGGTGCGCACGCAGCTGAGAGCCGAGCGAGCGAAACGCCTCGGCCTCGGCCCGCGCTGCAGCGTCCGCAGCGGCCGCGTCCATCTTCTCGAGGATCGACTGGCACTGCTTGAGCGCGTTGGCGATGTCCTGGCCCCACAGCGCGCCGGAGAGCTCGAGCGCGCTCTGAAACAGAGATTGCTGAGTGGAGTAGTAAAGACCAGGAAGCATAGTGAACAGAACCAAGACGAACCTCGCTCGCCTGGTCTTCTCCCGCACTGCGGCTCAGATAGGCAAACACCGCCTTGTGCGTCTCCGACAAGCGATGCAGCGCCTCGGAGTCGACGTCGCAGATGATCTATTTTCATCTTCCATCGTACTGTCAGCCACTGCAAGGCACAATCCAACAGCAAGCCACAGCTGACGCACACCCTCCACCGGCTTGAGCGGCGCCTGCACCTCCTCCCCATCCTCCGTCTTTACGGCGGCACTCTGCCTCAGTGCGACCTCGCGCAGCTTCGCCGCGATCGGGCCGAGATGGTCGAGCGCAATGCCCTTCGCAGCGGACGCCTCGCCGGAGGACTTGGGGTCGTCGAGCGCTTTCATCTGTCCCACCCAGCAAATGTAACGCGAATCAGCGACGACGTCCGGGCCATTCCTGTAGCATTAAGACGAACGCACCATGTTTTTAATCAGTACGATGAGCAGCAACGACGCGGCGGGCCACTCAGGCCAGTACAGAACCGTGAGCGCGTCGGTGACGAGGTTGTCGAGGATCGCGCGGAAGTCGGCCTCGTGCGAATTCTTGTTCGTCTTGCTCGACGTAGACCTTCCATCACCACCTTATTAACTAAACCTATTCTTCGACGGAGCAACGCACTCGGACGCACCTCTGCATCAAGTAGATAACGATCGACTGCGCCGAGCGCATAGCCGACTCGAGTCCCTTCGTCCAAATCGCCAACTCCTATCAAAGCAGCCACCAGCCGCACGCACCCATCAGCACCCACTCAAAACGCCTCTCACCGCCTCCTCGGAACATGAACGCACTTGCAAGTCCTCCTCACTCAACAGCCTCGCCGGCTGCTCGCCCGCCCTGTCCTTCGCCTTGCCCTTGACCTTGGGCGTGTCGTCCGCCTCCTCTCCACCCGCCGCGGTCGCGGCCGTCCGCTTCTTGCGCAGTCGGCGGACGCTCGAGCGCACGCCATGCGCGCACGACTGGACGAGCTGGAGGAGCAGGGCCGAGACGGTGTGGATCGCGCGGCCGTCGCGGAGCCTGTGGGAGATAGCACCGCAACGCCGTCAGTATCTCAGACGAAGACGATGAGTGAGGTAGAGGAAGGTTGGGGGAAAGACGCACTGGAATTGACGCTTGTGCTTCTTGATATCCGGCAGCTTGACGAGCGAAGTCATGATCTCCTCTATGATCCAGCTTCTCTGGGCCTCATGCTTCGCGAAGATCTGTCATCCCCCCCCCCACCGCATTCTATCAGTCCCCATCTCCCC
>JTLS01000995.1:0-11556 GCA_000826855.1 Basidioascus undulatus | reverse complement strand
AAGTGCGGGAGGAGGCGGGGCTATTTGGGATGCGGCATACGGGGGAAGGGAGGGTGTATGCGTATGTTGCAGGCAATGTGAGTCTCTGGCAGTTCCACGCTCCCTTTACGCAGGAAGGGACAATTGATGTATGTAAGGTGTTGGGGGGAGATAGATCCACCGCCTCCCCGCCGGCCCCCCGCTAGCGGCGTTCCGAGACGGACACAAGCACATATTTGACCGCGAGCCGGCGATGCTCCTCCTCGAGGACGAGGACGAGCTCCCCGCGGAGGTGGCGTTCGTGCTGCTCGTTGCGAACCGCGTGAGGATCGCGCTGAGCGAGACGAAGGAGGTGAGGGGGCTGTGGAAGAGGGCAGGGGTGGCGAACTGGGATAATACGCCGACGACAAGCCTGCTGCCGGGGTATTGAAGTGAGGGACGGGGGGAGGCAGGGCGACGGGTAATGAGTAATGAATGACACGATGGTCGAGACGAATGAACAACAGAAGCGCGAAATGCACAGCGCAAATGTGGAGGTCAGTGAGCGGGATGGCAGACAGTCAGTCGTCAGACAAGGGCCGAGCACCGGCGTCGTGCCAAACAAGGTAATACAACGCCAGAACGACGTGAAAGCTAATGATACAACCGGGAGCACCGAGCAGCGCCGAGCCAAATATAACGCATCTAGAGATTCCGGCGCTTCGAGGCCGTGCCTGTAGCAGCGAGTTACAGTCAGCACGATCATCCCTATTAAAGCAGAAGAAGAGCGCTGAGTCACGTACGCTGATACGGCCGCAAGACCCACTCGACGTCCGCCTCCGTCTGCTCGATCGTGCCCTGCTTGATCTCGTATGCTGCAGCGGCGGCAGTTGAGCAAGCAAGTTGAGAACTAGGGGAAGGGATACCACTCACGCCGCATCTCGAATCGCGGGCCCACCTCCGCAAGCTGCACCTCCTTGTGGCTCGTCTTGACAAACACATGATGCCTGTCCCATCCCTCCTCTTCATCAGCCTTCTCCTCCTCCCTCCCAAAACAAGGCCGGACAGGCGCACCGGAAGCTGATAAAGTCTGCGTCGTTGACGAACGTCATGACGCGCTTGCTGTCCTCTTTTGGGACGGGGAAGAGGTGCTTGAGCGCGGTGGCGACGCGCGCGCCGAGCTTGGACGTGAACTTTTCGAAGATGAGGTGTGGGTACTGCTCCGAGACAGTCGAGGACAGGGAGGACGCGATGTCGTGCCGGAGGGAAACGTTGTGGAGCGTGAAGAGGAGCGTCGGGCCGTGCGGGAAGTGCGAGAGCAGGAGCGCGTCTGCCCGATACCCAATCCCCCAGTTAAGCATGCCGGAGGGGAGGGAAGGTGGTGGTGAGGGGGAAGAGTGGGCGTACCTGGCCGCCCACGCGTCTCGTGCAGCACAATCAGGTCTGTGACCTCGTTCGCCCGGCACGCGTCTGCGATCTCTTTTACGATGTAGTTGCCGCGGTTGATGCGGTGCGAATTGGGGAAGACGAGGCGCATCTCCTTTGCGAACTGGAGGAGGCGCGAGGACGGGTCGCGCGAGGTCGTGATGACCACCTTGGGGTCGTACGTCCCCGCGCGCGCGTACTCGTCGTCGATGTGCGATGTCGGTTCTAGGGAGGAGGGTAAGTGAGCGGAAGATCGAGGGAGAGAGTGCGGCGGTCCGGGTGCCCCTTCGTGCAGGAGTCTGGGACCATAACGCCAGACCTCCAGAGCCAGATCCACCTCTTCCCATGGCTTCGATCCCCAGTACCACACTGTCGTCCCTCCAAGTGCCCCCGGACGCATGTTCAGAACCCCGACTCACCGGCCTGCGCCTCATCAAACTTCAGCTCCTTCCCTAGCGCGGCCGCGTCCTTCTGCAGCTCGGTCGGGAGATGCTTCCCTCCCGCGAGCGCATCCTTGAGCTTCTGCTTGCGCTCCCACGTCTGGCGCTCCTGCGCCTCGAGCGATTTGCGGTAGATGTACTCGCGCCGCTCGCGGGCTTGCCGGCGAATCTGCACGGTGAGGTGTGAGCGGTGGCGGAAGGAAGTGGTCAGGGAAGGGGCGGACCATGCTGAATTGGGGGCTGGAATGAGGTGTCGCGTTGGGGACTGGGAGATGTAGCAGCAGGCGCCGGGGAGAAGGAGCGAGATGGTCGTTGGCAATGGCGAAGCTGAGAAGTCGAACGGCGAATTCAGCTGCCCAAGTTTGCGCGGGAATCCCTGACTCGTGACAGGTGACAGCCAGCGTTCGACTGTCGTTCCTCTGAATCCTCTGCATGCCCGTACGAAGGACGAAGAGGACGAAGCTGTAGAGCACGCAGCTGGTTGTCACAAAACATTGTAAGGTTTCGATCCCAGCACATTCTCGCCGAACACTCCGTAAGTGTGTAGCACGATGCCCACTGGCATAGATCGCACGGCAGGCTGCCACCATCTCCGATTGAACTCTGCTCACCTTCCGACGTCTATGGCAGTCTGCCCAGGCCTAGTGTCTACAAAGATAGTTCGGTATTATCTGGACGTTTGCGCCCTGTGTGTAGAGTGTGAAGAAGAAGTTGACTTGCAGCCCGGGACAGTGCAGTGGTCCACGATGATCTGACTTGCCATGCGAGCTTAACAAGAGCCCTGTGCCCATGGCAAACACCTGGTATACTGGGAATCTTCCTGTGTTTGCTCAGTCCAGACAAGCAAGAGCAGCACGCAACCGTATCAGATTTCATTAAGACGTGGTCAGTGAGACGCCTGCCATGGGGGTTCTCTCGCTGTGGTCCGTAACAACAGGTCTCGCAACACTCCAAGTTTTACCAAGCCCTGCATGAAAATAGGTCGTTTTCATAAGCCCAGGCCCGTCATGTTGCCGCTCCGAGGGGCCATCCGAAGGCTCGTTAAGAAGGACGCGCTGTTGCAGGCCGCTCGGCTGGCATTTTCCGCGTGAAGGACTCCGGGCGGCCCCAGTCCGCTCTTCATGCCCCGCCTTCCTGTCTTCTACATGTAAACATTCACATTAGAACACGTGCTCCACCATGCTCGAGAACTCCTCGCCGACTCGGAGCTCGGAAGGGAGTCGCCCGTCGTAGTTGTCGCTGTCATGGGTGAGCCAATGACGGTGCCCGATGGTCGGCAACACAAACTTCCGCCCGCTATGCGGGGGCTTCCAGCCTTGTCGGGATGCTGGCCTCTATGAAGGCGGCCTCTCATGGGGAAGGTCGCTTTTGATCTCAACTCTTGCTTTCACCTTAACCTGCTGCATATGCCCAGACACTTCGAACACCGCGGCGAGCGCTGTTGAGTCCATATACACTGTGCTTTGGGCTGACCACTCGTGACGCTGTGCAGCAACGGTGGACCGATGGCGGGCCGACTGAACTACCAGACGTATCTGCTCGCCCTACAGCGTCTCTTCAGCGATGAAGGCTTAGCATGACCCTCACCTCTTCAGGTGCCACGTCCAAGAAGTCCGCAAGAGCGCGATCTTCCAGATCTCCTGGCTGGAGGGTGCGTCGGAAGACGATGTGCAGTCTGTGACTCCACTTTGAGGCTAACCTCTAGCATTTCTCGGCTGTCCTTTCAGAGACCGGTACGATCGTCTCGATCATCGTCGACCTTCCACAAAAGCGGATCACGACTTTCATGGCCTTTTCAAAAGGTTCTAACTTCCTCATCCACACTCCAGTATGGGTGGAAGGTCCGCTGACCATGCCGCACGGTGGGGTCGCAGGCCACTGGGACTTCCCTGGGACTTCCCTGAGAAGGCGCGCGGCGCACGGCGACAAGCGCAACCCGGCGGACTTTGAGCGTTGGCGCGAGCTCGCCAAGACTGGGACGCAAATTAGGACGGATTGGGACGCAGATAGAAAGGCATATTTTGCCTGAGCAGGCAAACATCGACGAGATCTACGAGGGGAGGGGCATTTGGAGGACATTGACGACAGCGCCCCGACTGTCTGAAGACGGAATATGGATACTGGCTTCTAGAGACGCTTGACTTACACCTGCAAAAGAATATAATACTTCACAGATGTATGTCCCAGCCTGTTAGAAATGATCAGCCAGTGCGGAATGAAGGAAGAAGACGAGTTCTGGTTGCAGTCTTTGTGATATGGCCGAGGACCATAGGCTCCGACTGTGGCAGCCACTGCGGTGCAGATAAGCCAGCTTGTCTTACATTCTGGTCTCAATTATAGTCGAAAAATCAGAGGGTTCATTCCCTGTCATGGAGTGGCGGAAAAGAAACAGAGAACAAAAGAGGGCTTGAAGCTGGGCACATTATTCGTGGAGGGCATTCAACTCGGGGGCCCTGCTAGTTTTCAACAATAAAAATGACTATTGCCCGACACCTGGTCAGATCCAGTTCCAGGTAGGGACCCATCGAAGAACTTTGCAACCACACTGAACTGACCTTGGTTACTCGGACCAAGTTGAGAGCAAGGAGGAGACGAGCCGGTGCCAGTACACCCGGCGGGAGCACTTGGAGGGAATGGCTGTTCTCGCTCAACCTCGCTCTTCCCTTCAGGCTTCGACGTTCTACGCACATGGGCGGTATTATGTCCTCAACACACACCAACACACTCAATACTTGCATATGCCTATGTCCAATAATAATGGGCACGTACAGCCCAAATCATCAGATCGCCAAAGAAAAGAGCTGTCGTCATCTCGCAGTCTTATCACCCCCGACCTCCACACCCCTCCAACACAAATAGGCAACACCTCCATCCGCACCTCACAGCGTCAACTTCACCTGGTCCCCGATCGGCAGCAAGATAGTCGCGCAGCTGGTCGGTTGCGCGGTGATCAAGCAGAAGTACCTCCTCACGATCGACAACGACTGCCACTTGCCGCCGTAGGTCGCCTCACCAAGTTTCACTAGGACTACAGGAAGATGATGACTGACGTTCCTGTGTTCGGAACCAGAAACTTCCCCATTCGCGCGGACCTCATCAAGGACAACGGCTTGGGCAGCGTCGCGTACTTGATCAAGAGTGTCGGGCCCAACGGGATGTGGGGCAACCTCGTGCAATAGCTGCAGGACCTCGGTATGCTCCAGACTTGCTTCTCACGAATCTTGTAGAGAGCCGACGTCGGTGACGCGCGCATGGGACACAACAGAGTACAAGCTCGCGGCGCGGCAATGAACGTTACCGGCCGACTGGCCAGCTGCACGTTCGCGCACGCATGCCTCGCCTTGTGGACCGTACGAGGACACGTTCTCCGTGCACCCGGTTGGACGTCCAGCACGAGGCGTACATCCTCGCGATCGGAGGCAGACTGCACACCGCTGCGTTCGTAACCGTCTTGGGCGAGGGAGCGAAGGTTCTGGACGTCGGGACGGGCACTGGGGTCTGGTAGGCATGATTTATGAAGGCTTCTAGAGAGCTTCGGCTGACGCTACGACGGGGAAAGGGCGATCGAGCTCGCGAAGCAGCACCCCGACGTCCGCATTATCGGCACGGACATCGTACCCCGTTCAGCCTACGTGCGTACAGCAAATGTGATTCTGGTTTACTTTCTGAGGCTGAAGACAAAAAGTGTCGGATTCATGCAGGCAGCAGGCTCCGACGAACGTCTCTTTCGTCGTGCACGACGTGCGTTCGCCTTTCCCGTCCACGGCCGACTTCGAGCCAGGCACATTCGCTCTGATCAACGTCCGCTTCCTCGCCCATGGGGTAAGCCATCCTCCTTGTTCTGCTTCTAGGAAAGCTTCGGGTTGACTTGTTGCTTTGTACCACCCTTCGCAGATCCGCGACTTCCCCGCGCTCATCCGCTCGCTGCAGCCGCTGCTCCGCTCCGACGGGCTCCTCCTCCTCTGCGAGACGAGAATGTACACGTTCGAGAAGAGCGGGGGACCCGCCATCCAGATGTGGATCAAGTACTCGGAGCATTACGGGATGGACCTGCGCCTCGGGGAGAAGCTCGAGGGCATGCTGCACAATGCGGGCGGGTGGGAGGACATGGAGCGGCGGGACGTCGAGCTCCCTGTTGGAGAGTAGCCGGAAAGTAAGATTGTCCTGATTCTTATCCGACGAAGAAACAGGCTAAAGGCCAAGGAACGCAGACCCCAAGCAGAAAGCGATCGGCTGCAAGATGATTGCCATGATCGATAGCCTCATGGACAGCATGCTCGAGGTCTCTGTTCGCGAGGGGATGGAGCCAGGCCCGGAAAAGGTCAAGGCGCTGGGAGATGCTATCAAGGCGGAGGTGCGGGGGGAGGGGCTCAAGACGGTGTGGGGGGCGAGCTACGTTGCGGCAAAGAGGGCTTAATAGCTTTCTAACCATGTCTTCCAAAGCTTTGTGATTTCTGCAGTTTGCGATGCATGCAGTCTTGGTCGTTTTTCAGCTGAAACAGCGTGTAACAATGTAAGGATGGTCGACTGCGAATGCACGTCGGTTGTGTCACAACTCAAACATCTACTTGCCAATCTTGGCCTCGCCGACTGATAACCAGCACTAATCCAGCCGCTCATTGCACATATTTTTATCCCCCATGCAAAGCACACCAAGCTGCTGTTGAGGACTCTCCTTGAGCTACGCTTCATTCACACTTCACGAGGCCCAAGGCTTGCCGAACAGCCGGCCGACTCGCCCGGCCCGACTCCCCGCAATCTCGCTGCTCAGCAAGCACACCCATCTTCCCGCCCTCTTCCATCTTCCATCCTCCTAATAATCCAAGAAAAATGCTCGCGTCTCCCATCAACAGTGAGTCTCTCCTCTCAATCGCAAGGCGCTCGCAACTAACCCGGTCGATCAGTCCCCAAGTGGCTCAAGGAGAACGGCCACCTCCTCAAGCCGCCCGTCGGGAACTTCTGTGCCTATACGGGGAAGGTGGGCCCTTCTTCTCGGAGGGCGAAAGGCGCTGATTGAGGTGGGGAGGAGCGCAGGACTACATCGTCATGATTGTGGGCGGCCCGAATAGCCGGAATGACTACCATGTGAACGAGGTGCGTCTGCCGCCTTCATCTCGAGTCCTAGAGGATCTCGCTCACGGAGCAGGGAGGGAGGTAGACGGAGGAATGGTTCTATCAGTACAAGGTGCCCTGCGTCATCTGCGCTAGCTCTGACGGCATTGCTGGGGCTTGCGGGTGCGCGCGCCGCTGACGGGAGCGGGATGGGCGGACGCAGGGGGACATGTTGCTGCGCGTGGTGGACGAGGGGGTGTTCAGGGACATCCCGATCTGCGAGGGAGAGATGTTCCTCCTTCCCGGTACGTCCTATTCCATTTCACCCTCTTTGTCCCACCGCCCATTCTCACTCGTCCAAGAACCCAGCAAACACCCCGCACAACCCCGTCCGCTTCGCGGACACGGTGGGTATCGTCGTGGAGCGTGTCCGGCCGGAATCCTCTAACGGTGCGTCACATCTTCCTCTTTCTTATGTTTCTCACACGAAGAGGAAGTTGAGACGGAGGGGGCTGGGGCGAGGGTAGACCGCCTGCGCTGGTACTGCAAGTCGGGCAAGCACGACGCGCCGACAGTGATCAGGGAGGACGCGTTCCACTGCACAAACTTGGGGACGCAGCTCAAGCCGCTTATCAATGCGTGGATGGACGACGAGGGGAAGAGGAGGTGTCCGGAGTGTGGGGAGGTCGCGGAGGCGAAGTAGCGGGGTGGAAGAGGAAGGAGGGCAGGATGCACGGGGACTGGTTGATTGAGACGCTCAGTGCGCGTGCTGGGCTGAAGGAACAGGCGTTTTATGTCTCGAAGCGAGACCGCGTGACTCATTGGTTGTCGTGCTTTGTGTCTCTTGAAAGGCGAACTTCAGCGAAGTCAAGTCAGCGCCCTCTCGCCGACCTCTCGCTCTAACATGGAAGCGCCACCTTGCACTCAACTTCTCGAGCTACTTCGGATCTGCGGTTTGCTGCCTCTGCGAGCAGCAGTGCCAAGGAAGGAGTCTTTCCTATTTCAGCGGCGGCCGTCGGCAGAGGGCCACTTTAGCTGTCAACCTTCAATGTCTGCTCTTATATGGACCTGTACTGCTGGATTTGAGATAACAGCGGCTGTTCTTATCATTTTCCCTCCCATTGACGCCGTAGTGGTGCTTGTCCGCTGACTCTCTGGCACGCATACAGGGACATCCCCGTACGCTTGATTGCGCATGTTGACGTTTGCCCAGTCTCTTTTATGCAAAATAGAGTTTTATGCGTGTAAATAATTATGAGATTAAGGCTACCACAGGCTCGCTGCCTCTCGCTCTCACAGCGAAATGTCAATCACCTTTTTGCCTTCTCAAGAGCGCTGTTGGGAACGAACTTAGGTTACAGTGCGTGTATATCTTTGTCCCAAAAAACTATCAGAAAGATTGCCCATTGTATCTGAGGCCGCTTGTGGTGGTTGCTTTGAGAGTCGCTGATCAGCCCCACCCGCT
Source organism: Basidioascus undulatus (assembly GCA_000826855.1). Classification (NCBI taxonomy): domain Eukaryota; kingdom Fungi; phylum Basidiomycota; class Geminibasidiomycetes; order Geminibasidiales; family Geminibasidiaceae; genus Basidioascus; species Basidioascus undulatus. The sequence continues at coordinate 3,216 of JTLS01000995.1, read as the reverse complement.
GGCAGCTCGCAGCGAGATTCGAACCAGTGTCACTCCCCGCCAGCCCTGCCATGATCGTCCACACTTTGCCCGCCGGACAGACCTGGAAGAAGGAAGAAGAACAGAAAGCGAATTTCTGGCTGATGCAAGGAAAACTAGCAGTGATGTGAGCAAGAAAATGTGTTTGTGGGCCCGTTGGTGGACCACGCGAGGGGGACACTGCGAGGTCCAGGGTGGCCCGCTCCCGATTGGAATCGAAGTCCGCAACCTTGGCAGGGAAGCATGTCTCGTGCTTCCGCACTTTCGTACCAAAGCCTCCCAGTCGACATGAACAACACGAAGGGGGGCGAGGGGTATACAACCGAGGTAGCTCCTCGTTCAACCAGCAAAAACGACTCGTCTCCTGCAGCAAAAGGCTGTCGCCCTTGTTCTCGGTCCAACAGAGCTGTTTTGTCCTGCCTTTCGGCAGTCTTCAAGATTTGGCGCAGTATGGTGTTTGCTCGCTTGTCGCCGAAGTATCCTTTGTAAGGAATGGACATCCTGAAACCCCAGGCGAGCTGGTTCCAGGCATAACCGCTACACCCGTGACACCAGGTTTGTGGACGCACATATGTAGAATTTTTATGCAATAATGTCTGCGTTGAAGAAGGAACTTGCACTTTCTCCCTTGTTCTTTGGCGTCTGTGATTTTTTTCATCACTGTTCAGACGGACGGATGGAAACTGGACTGCGACTTTGCGATACACGCTTGCATCCGAGACGCGTCTGGATGCACAGCACCTCACGCGTCTCTCAGCTTGTTCCGCTCCGCCCATCTACTGCCTGTTCCCTCCTCGCCTCTCTCTTACTCTCACCATCACCCCATCAGCACCACCATCACCGCAAGATGGACCCACCCCCTCCTCCTCCCCCACCGAGCACGACGCCCTCCAAGCGGCCCGGCTCGCCCTCGAATGCCGTGTCCGCGTCCAAGCGGCGTTCCCCCGCGCCGACGACGATCTACCCGCCCATCCCGACGCCCTCGCGCCAGCGCACGACAATGGGCCCGCCCCCGACCGGCGGCCGCACGCCGAGGGGCGCGAAGGGTCTTGTGGGTCCGCGACCGACGCCGAGGGTCCCTGCTGCAGGGCAGACGGAGGAGAGGAGGGAGACGCCGAGGGATCTGTTGAGGGCTTTGACAAGAGGTGCGTGCTTGGCTTGTTAAGACGTGGTTGAAGCGGGGCTTATGCAAATGGGAGGAACGGAACAGCCCCCGGCGTCCCAGCGCCCACCCCTGTCCAAGCTCCCGCGCTCCCCGGGCCGTCCTCTCGCCCCGCTTCAGCAAGCGACACCGCCACCGCGTTCGCCTCCGCCGCCGCCGCGTCCTCCTCCAAGCAGACCTTCGCGACCCCGCGCCCGCTCTCCGCGCCCTCCCGGTCCTCCGCGCCCCCCTCCGCCGCCTCCTCCACCGCCTCCTCCACCGCCTCCTCTCTCAAGACGCCCATCCCCGCCCGGCTCTTCCCCGGGGGCGCGCCGGCTGCCCCTTCCTCGGCAGGGTCGATCGCGTTCGACTCGCCCGTGAGCGTGTCGGACTACTGGAAGCAGCACCGGCCCGTCAGCGCTTCCCCCGCGAGCAGCGTCGCGGAGAGCGAGATGGGGCGGCGTGACCTACCGCCCGGCGCCATGGCCCGGGGGAGCATTGGGGCGAGGAGCAGCTTTGGGGGAGGCGTGCTGGGCGAGGAGGGGGAGGGCGAGATCGACGGGCTCAGCTTTGTGGAGGAGGAGGACGTCGCGCCGGTCGCGTGCGTAGTCTCTCTACCACTTTCTTCCTTTCCAATAGCGCGTGAGACTGAACGAGCGGACTGACCGGCAGCGACACATCCATCCACGCGGCCTCCCGCCTCTCCACAGCGTCCACCGCGCACCCAGCCGACCGCACAGCCGACCGCGAAGAGTTCGACTCCCTCCTCGACACGACCGCGGGCCACGCGCACGATACGAGCGCCGCGGCCGAGGCGTCGTTCTTCACGCGCTCCAATGACGACGACGACGACGGCGGACCCGCGCCCGCGCCTGCGCCGGTGGAGGACGAATGGCCGGCTATGGACGGCGATGGCGGGGGGTATGATGATCAGCAACTGCCGGGCGAGGGGGAGGGTGGAGCGGAAGGGGGAGAGGACGAGTGGGAGGACGAGGAGGGCCCGGCAGGGGCGGAGGGAGAGATGGAGATGGAAGAGGGCACTTCGTACGTCGCGTCCACACCTATTCTTGCGCCGCGGACCCACTGACGCTCTGATCCGCTTCATCACCCGCAGCGCCCCAGCAGGCCTCTCCGAAAAGGCCAAAGGCAAGCAGCCGGCCGTCGCGCGCCCTTCCACCACCACGCGGGGCAAGCGGCCCCCTCGGTGCGTCCCCCGGTCTTCATCCCCTTCTCCCCTCTACCCCTCTCCACCTTTCCCTCTCCCCTCCCCACTCCTTCCCCCGCCACCCTCCATCGTAATGATACTGATGTAGCCGGGAAAGAGAAATCAGGTATACCAAGTCCGGCGCGCTCCTGCCCGACCTCCCGCACGCGTTCCTCAAGCGCGTGTTTGAGCGCTTCTTGAACGAGGGGCAGACGGGGCGGAAGATCTCTGTGGAAAAGGAAGGGCTGGAGGGTGTTATCGATAAGTGGGTAGCTTCTTCCCCCGTTCTCCCTCCGCTCCCTCCCATCCTCCCGCCTCGCATTCTGATTCCTCGATTCTGGGGAGATTGCTGAGCAGCAGCTGACTGAGGAAATGGTGGTGTGATGGTGGATGGTGTCGGGCGTGAACAGCGCGTATGATTATTTGGAGCAGCTCTGCGAGCAGATGGGCGAGGTTGCGCTCGCCAAGGGAAGGACGTCGAGTTTGAGGGAGGAGGATGTGGTGGATGTTTTGAAGCAGTAGGTCCTTTCCCTCCTTCTTTCTCCCCTCCTTCCCACCTCCCTCTTCTCCTCGCCTCTCCCTCCTCTCCTCTATCTCTTTCCCTTCCTCTCCCTTCCTCCTCCCGCTGTTTCCCGTTTACCGTTCACGACAAACTGACCATGCCCTTCCCGCCACCGGCAGGCAGGGCCTAATCACCCCGCGCCAGCCCCTCCAGACTCTCGCGCGCAAGCTCCTGCCCGCCGAGATGCACGCTCTCTTCGACGACATGGCCGGCGACTGGGGGGAGGACGTAAAGACGAGCGGGAGCGGGAAGGGCAAGGGAGGGAAGGGCAAGGGGCAGGGCAGGGCGGGG
>JTLS01000994.1:0-11590 GCA_000826855.1 Basidioascus undulatus | reverse complement strand
CGGCAAATTTCGGTCGCTCACGGACCTCCGCGACTCGTTCAGGAGCCGCTCGCCCGTCCCCCCGCCGCCGACGCCGGTCCACCCAACGTTCGAGGAGCACGCCGCCGCCGCCCTGGCGGCAGACCAGGCTCGCTCGCGGGCTTCGATCGCGTCCCTCAGAGAATCGTCGGAAAAGCGTGCGTCCTCAAAGTCTCCTTCTCTATCGCGTGCGCAACTGACACCATGTTCACAATGAACAGGCCTCCCGCATAACCGCCGCGACCCGTCCGGGCACTCGCACACGTCGTCCATGTCCACCCGCTCCTCCTACGACGCGACAGGCGAGTACTTCTCGTACCAGAGCGCGTGGGGGAGCCACGACACGTCGGCCGCGAGCCCGCGCGACTCGGGCTTCAGCTGGGAGATCGAGTGCGCGGGGGAAGACCCTTCGGCGGCGGAGGGAGGGCTCCTCTCGCCCGCGCTTACGCTGTTCGAGTACGACGGCTCGCCCCGCACCGAGTCGCAGCCCCCGACGCCGCGCACGCCCCTCACGCCCCTCCCCATAGGCGGCGGCGGCGGGCTCTACATGACGGGCGCCAAGTTCTACGTCGACGATACCGGCTTACACGCGTCCAACACCGTCCCACTCCCGCCTATGTTTGCTCCGCCCATGTCCATCGCGTCCAGCATCGACTCGCCCAGGAGCAGCACGTCGACGGACGCATTGGGCAACCGTGCGGGCGTGCGCGCTCAGCGCGCCCTCACGTTCTCGGGTTCGCGGCCGCCCCCTACCAGGGTGCTCAACAAGCGTGCGTCCCTCCGACAATCTCCACACTGACTTCTTTGTGCTTTTTCTGACTCAGACCCGCGCTCAACAGAGAGCTCGCACGGCTGCCTCAAGAGCTCCGCCCAAGCGTCTCTGCACCGGGGCTTCATCCCGCCGGTCCCAGCTCTCCCGGCCTCGGCGACCGCGCAATCGCCGCTGACGCTCAAGATCATTTACGTGTGCGAGCACGCGCGCTCCAACGTCGTCATGCGCGTCCCGCGCACGGACCTGACGCTCGCGCAGCTGCGCGCGCGCGTCGAGGCCAAGTTCGCCGACAACGACGTCAAGCTACACGCGCACTGGCTCCTCGCGACGCACGGCGACGCCTCGGGGTGGACGACGACGCCGCCCTCGCCGAGCACCGCGGGCTTCGCGCCCCGCCCGGACAGCCCGACGCCCTCGCTCCTCGAGCTCGCCGCCGCGACGCTGCTCGTGCCCCTCTCGCCGTTCGCAGAGGACGCAGCGGACCTCTTGCCCCTCGCGAGCGAGGAGGACTGGCGCGCGGCGCTCCCGACGTTCGGGGAGAAGACGACGCTCCGCGTGATCTGATGCGGCTCGCGCTCCGGCTCCTTCATCTTCTTGCTTCTTATTCCTTTTCGGTTTCCTTCGGGCTTCTTTTGTTGCATTTGCTTGCTTGCTGTGTTGTCACTCCCATGCCCCGTCCGCTCTTGTTTTTATGCCCACTCGCTTTGCCTTGCCCTAGTCGCTATGTTCTTCCTCCTCACGCCATCAGACGCTGTTACCTCGCATATCATTCTCATACCCGCATACCCCATCCACTACCCCTCGTCTCGCAGTGATTTATTGTGCCCCGAGCCATTATATGCTGTGCGGTGACGACTTGCTGGTGCTGTCGCTTTTCGTGTCGCCATGCGCCTGAGAGGTCAGAACGCAGCCGTCCTGCTTCGGCATGACGAAGTTTCCACTCCTGCTTGACTGGTGTCAGGTAACGCTCAGAAGCAGGCCCTAGCACAGAGTATATCCGCCACGCCTTGTCGCGCCTTCAACCTTTCGAGGGTAGCAGAAACAAGCACAACAATCGCATCATCCCGTGGTGCACGGGTCCTCTCGGGATTCATCGAGGCAAAAGCAATAGCTGCAATATTGCTCACGCCCCCGTACTACTCCCACCTGCACGCAGCTTATGTAGGCATCAGCTTTGTTCACGCTGTCAGGAAGCAGCCAACGCACCTTCTCGCTAGAACGTCAGCCTCTTGATCCCACTAACTAGATTGTCCATCGTCGCCTGCACACCCCGGAACCGGGAAATTCCAGAGTTTCCCCGCTCATCTGCCACAAGCCGCTCAGTTGGAAACCTTGAGCGCGCACGCGCCGTTCGGGCAGCGGTAGATCTTGTCGGCGGGTGCGGTGTGTGCAGGAGAGGCTGCTTGCTTGTTGAGGCTCTGGAGCTGGCCCAGACTGCTTGTGGCAGAAGTAGCACTCGAATGCGGCGCCGTTCCACGCCGCGTCCGTCGCGATACCGAGGCAGGGGCTCGTAGGCAGGTTGGATGCCGCCCGTGATCATGCGCCGCGGGTTCGTGATAACGTTCCGGACCTGCCTTGTCAGGCTTACAAGGAAATTTAGCCTGATGACGACCTGGCAAGGCCTGGAATCAGACTGCCCGACTGAAAGTGCCTGGCAATGTGGTGCTGTTGCTGGTCATGGACGAACAGACTGATTGAGGCTGATAACGCCTGGCAAGGGCAACGTCAGTCTGGAATTGTCTGCAATCACCGTTGGGCGCTTTCAGGCAGTGTTGTGCACTATCTGACTCACTCAGGTCAGATACCTTCAACGCCTTGTGCTAATGGACAGTTGTAAGGTTATTCTGCGCAGCTTCTATGCTTGTTCAAAGAGCAGAAGGAGTGGGTAGTGATGTTTAACCCTACCCCTACCGAACGACAAGAGCCATCAAGATCCCACCATGGCACTCGTCAGTCATGTCTTGTCACTCTCACCTCTCAACATCACTCCTCTCAATCCTGTGCTAACCATGCATGTTTACAATTTTGATCGCCCCACCCACAGGCATGGGGAGTTATGATAGGAGATGGTGCTCAGTGGCAACTAGGTGCGTCGCCTAACTTGACCGCGAGTCTGCGGTCGCAGCCTTCAACTTATTTTTCGCATCAGACCCGTCCCCTTTAACCCTTGCATCTTGTGCGTTCTTGCCCTATACACACCCTTTATATATTCATTGCATCCACAAACCTCCAGCTTCCCATCTTGCTGCCTGAACTGCCATGCTGACCTGCCATCGCTTGCGCGACAGCGACTTGCGTGTCCCGCGCGCTCCTTTGCCTCTCCAGATCATTTTTGGTATCGCTTTGCGCGTGTTGTGTGTATAAATTCCTCTTTGTTGAAGCAGCCTGGGAGGAGGTCCGGAACGGCATGGAGGCCGCATTTTGTAAGCTAGTGGCCCGATGAAGACATTATTCCCACTTATCCTCACAAGAAGAGTGCATTATCGCAATTCAAAACGCTTTTGCGTCCCACCGGATACCAAAATTTCATGTTTTACTGGAAAGGCCTTGTCAAGCATTATCAGGCGTTCCGTTTAAAGTCTGACGAACGTCTGACAATGAATGGCTTTGTCTGTCTAACTGTGTGTCTGACATCAACGGTCGATCCTGTTGTCAGGCATATCCAGGAGCTCCAAACCTGAAAGGTCTGACAGTCCTAACAACGCCTGGCATTGCCTTGTCAGGGTGCACCCGATTCTCCTGATGGCGGTCGATCGCCGCGGGGGTCACGCCGCTCGGGCACGTCCCTGCCTCGAGATGCTGCACGACCGTCGCGGGCGAAACGGACTCGCTGCCGCAGCCGCAGCGGCAATCACACACCAGATTCAAAATCCACCGTCAAATCAGATGCAGAGTTGTAACAAGTCAAGACAGAGGAGGTGGACTACAGTCAATACGTGAACGCGCCAGAGGAGGATGGAAGGGCTGCGGGAGCTGGCGGTGCAGCAGCAACTTTAAAGCGTGGTGGTGGTTTGGTTGTCGTCGTCAAATGAAGGAGGTAAAGGAACGGGAGAGGTGAGATATACAGCGCGACAGTCCGTTAGCAGGAGAGAATAGGGGGCGGTGAGGAGGGCGCCGCGAAGTGCGGGCGGCGCGTCTACAGGAAGTAGTCGGGAACTGGAAGAATAGTGCCATGTCAGCGACGAGCGTGCATCGCGGGATAAGTCCAGGGAGTGTACGCACCCCTCCGTGACACCATCGGCTCGCCCGCTCTCGGCGCCGGGTCGAATTGCAGGCTAAAAGGAAGCGATGCGTCAGCACCAAAGCAACGCGCACGGAAACAAATGTAGCGCACAAGGTGTATTTGAGGTTCTCGTCGATCTCTGCACGTCGGGAAAGGTGAAGTATCAGCAAAGCGTCCAGGGAAGCGAAGGGGCAAAAAGGGCTCACCCATGATCGCAGCCTGGTTACCGCAGCGATAGCAGCTGGTAGACAAGAGGGAGTACGAGATCAGCATCTCTCCTGCCCCTAGCTATGTGCGCGTCCGGCTTCCCCTCCGGCTGTACCCCCAACTGTCACAATTCAAACGGGGCGTATACTCACTAGTTTGGCGCGGAGAAGATAGTGACGACGTTGCGGTCTTGAGACCAGTTGTACCCTTCCATGACGAGCTGATGCGCGCGAGCTGTACATCCCAATACAGATTAGCTCCGCCTCGGTGTGTACCTCCGCTAGGCGCGCAGCCAACGTACCGACCAACGTCAATCCGTTCGAGTGGTTGAACGCTTCGGAAATGTCCTGGCCGAACGTATACCCCGCACCACGCGGGCTGATTCCCCATCCGCACCGGTCGTCGGGATCGCTCCATAGCAGATCGCACATCGGGCCCTCGTGCGGGACCTCCTGGATGCGGTCTGCCGAGGCGGAGGAATGCGTCAGCGAGTCTTGAGAGTCTCAAGAACAAGGGAAGGCGCACCGATGGAGCGGATGTGGTCAAGGGTGTCGATGGAGGGGGAGAGACCGCCGTGCAGACAGAAAATCTACACGCGCGGAATGAGCTTCGGCCGCAAGGAGGACAAGGGCCACGGGGTGCGCACTTGGTTGTCGATCAGAGCGGTGAGGGGGAGATAGTCGAAAAGGTCGGTAAAGAACTTCCACACGTTGGCATTGCCATACTTGCGGAGGCACTCGTCTGCCACGCCCGACCCTCATCATCAGACACGCTCAGTCAACCGATAGACACGCTCGCAACAGCGCACCGTAGAAACCGTAGACTTGGGTGATCTGCCGGCTCTCGTGGTTCCCGCGGAGGATGGTGACGCGGTCGCGGTAGCGGAGCTTCAGCGCGACGAGAAGTGTGACAGTCTCGACCGAGTAGTACCCGCGGTCGACGTAGTCGCCCATGAACAGGTAGTTGGTCGAGGGGGAGTTGCCGCCAATGCGGAAGAGCTCTACGAGGTCGTGCTGCAGGGGAGAACGCCGAGATTAGGGCTGCTGCAGGCGGTGCAGGAGGAAGGAAGGGGCGCACGAATTGGCCGTGGATGTCACCGCAGACAGTGACCGGGCAGCGCACCGGCTGCACGTTGGACTCCTCGATCAGGACTTCTCGTGCCTACCATGGCAGAGAGATCCCCATGTGATTGCGGGTGACGAGCGGAGCGGCAAGGGCGAGGAGAAAGGGGTGAACGCGGGGAAGGACAACATCAGCCAACTGTTAGGTACAAAGACGATCGATGGACGCTGGAGATTGCATGAATGATTTTGAGTGACCAGAACCAGCCTTTGCATGAAACTCGACTGTACTGCGAGTGCAAGTGCGTGGAAGGAAGACCGAGCTCGCCAGCCAGCGCGTCGCGCCCCTTCACGCGTCCCAGCCCGCTCTGGCCATCCCGCACCCCTCCAACCTCGTGCACCCAAAGAACACCCCCCAGAGCACCCGTCGTCAAGGTATTCAACAGCGCACCTTGTCGCACAGGCGTTTGACGTCGACCTCGGAGAGCTGCTTGCACTGGGCAAGGGTGCTGATCCAGTGGTCGACCTCGTTGATGTCCGCCATGGTGTCGCTGCTCTTTTGGGTGTTATTTCAGTCGTAGATGCGCGTGCAGCTGGCTGGTCTATGGTCGTGATTAAGCTGAGCTCGAGCGGCGAGGCGGAGTCGATAGTAGCGAGCAAGCGTGCAGTCGCGTGGGTGGTGTGGTGCGGTGGGGAGGATGGCAAGGGCGCTCTGCCGCGCCCGTAACGACAGGCGCGCGCTGGAGAAAGCTCAGCGACGTCCGGAGGAGGACCTTCGCAGGTACATGTCTTCGCGGATCTTTCAGCGGAAAGATGACCGCGCATCAGTTTTTGAAACCAAGTATGCTGAACATAAAAATATATCTGATAGGGTGCTGCCCGGTGCAGGTGGGTGAGGACCACAGTGGGTACTGGGCCAACTTGACGTGTTATGTACTCCGGCGAGAAAAGTGCAAACACTGCAAACCACGTTTTCTGAGTTCGTACCTTACACAAATTTATCAGTCCACAACAATGAGGGGAATTCTCGTCACTTCATCTGTCTGAAGAGCGTTGCTGGTGACAGCAGCTCGCACAAGTCTGGAACTCCCGCCCGCATGTCCTTTCTTATGCTGAACCTCATACGCCATGATTGAACGAGGCGCCCTAGCATCTGCTAAGTAAGAAGAGCCTGGGTACATCGAGGAGCTATACTCGCGCTTGAATTCCGTCGGGATGCCCAACATGAATGCTGCTCCCAGACGACGTCTTCCGAGCCCACCGTTTTCTGAAAGTCCGCCTGCCCCTTGCTCCGCCCAGCCAAAGCCCAGAACCTTTAACCTCCTGGAGTTCGCAATACGCATGGGAGTGATCGACACGAAAGCAGTGGATGCCCCACGTCCGCAGCCGACTCGCTGATTCAGGATCCACGCTCCGCCTTCCCCTATGTCGTCTTGTTAAGCTCTTGATATATTTTGCCCAGCCTCCCGGGAGCTCCAAGGAGGCTCACTGACTGTCTGGTTTATAGCTCATAAGAATGTAGTTGAGGGTCGAGCGGCCAACCACATGACAAAATGCATGCAGTTCGGCAACAGCACTGGCAATGTCTTCGTCGGCCGCCTTTCAGTGTTTTTTCTTCTTTGGCACGCCCGTTGCTGCGCCTTCGGCAACTCGATCGTACATCTCCAGCGATTCTATCTTGGCCACATCTGTAGCCGACACAGTGCGTATACTTGGCAACGATCAGTTCACCTAACCGACCCGCAGCGCATGGCGCGACGCGTGCCTTCCCCCAAGCGCGACTCTCATTCGGTGCGTCTCGCAGTGTCCGCTGGAGCCGCACCGGCCGGACCCTTTCTATACCTCCCTCGCAATTGTCATATATACCAACGTCCCCAAATATAATGTTCGGTGTTCCTTCTCTCGAGGAACGGCCCAGGCCTTCGATGTGAGGATAAAGACTCAGAGCCGCGGAGAACGCGTCCTTGCTTCCTTCCTCCCTTCTCCCATCCAACGCGTTTGCGCCTTCGTGCCCTGTCCTGCCTCTCTTCTCGTCCCTCTTTCAACGTTAAGCGTCCGACCCGCCCTACGCCCACACGGCACCCCACTGTCTCTTCTGTTCCCACTTGACACAATACAAACGCACCCTTCCCCTACCTACCTACACATCGCCAACCATGCAGTTCCGCCAGCTCGCCCTCCTCCCCCTCCTCGCTCTCTGCACCCTCTGCGTGTATGCCGCTCCCGTTCCTCGGTCTGCGGCAGTCGAGATCAAGCGCGACGGCCTGATCCAGGGCGTCGCGTCCTGGTTCGAAGTCGGTCTTGGCGCCTGCGGTGAGTCCCTCTCTTCATCAGACAGGGTTGGGAGGGCATCTGTTGAAACATGCCGTGCACCACAGGCGGGACCAACACTGGTTCCGACTTCATTGTCGCCCTGCCGACAGACCAGTATCAGAGTAAGTCGTGCTCATTACGGCCAGCGTCCAATCTTGACATGGGCGCTCACACTCATCACACTCAGGCGGTGCCCACTGCGGCAAGAGCATCACGATCATCAACCCGGCCAACGGTAACAAGGTGAGGCGCTTCTTTCCAACTCGTCAAAGTTCTGATGCTGAACGCGTGGACCATCACTCCAGCAAACTGCCTGGGTCGGCGACGAGTAGGTGTTATGCACTTCTTTCACTTGAGCTGGGAATTAACATCGTTTGGCCCAGGTGCCCGTCCTGCCAGTACGGTCACCTTGACATGAGCAAGGGGTGCGTCTCTAAAGCATGGGCTCACCAGGATAGAGTGCGCCTTGACTGAAACAAACCGTCTCGCAGTCTCTTCTCCGCCCTAGCCAGCGGCGGTCTCGACCAGGGCATGATCAACGACCTCCAGTGGTGGTTCGACGGCAACTAAACTACTACAAACCCGTGCGTAACAGCTTTCAACTCGACTGTGTGGCGCCTTTCTGACCTTTTCTGCGTTGCAGCCCCCCCATCTCCCTCAACAGCCACGACCTGATTCATCGCAGGCTGCGCAGCATCCCGATATTCACCTATCTTTCGACCACATCCCAAATCCGTTCTTTATTCGCCTGTGCTTGCACCCCTTTAGGACCTTCAGAGCCCACCTCTATTTGCCTTTAAAACTGTGCCGCTCTTGTGTCGAATGCAGAGCATTCGACGGACACACTACACTATCGACAAAGTGTATTGCTTTGCTTAACCGCTGATTTGCGAGATTTTATGGCTTTGTGTATATATTCGTCCCCGCTTGATGAGATACTGTCAGTGAACGATACTGTGCGCACATTGTCGCTGCCGGGTCTGGCGTCTTTTATGAAGACCAATACATCGAAAATGCAGTGTTGGACGTGAACTCGATTTCGGAGGACCAGATCTTAAGCACTCGACACCTGCCTCTCTATATTCGGGTGCCAGATCCACTGGTGAAGAACTAAAGCGCGAGACTACAAGGAGTCTTGCAGTTGAAAGAGTCTACGCAAGTCCAAGTATCCCACACATGAGAGGTGTTGTTGTCGTATAGGCTTTCTTGAAAGCTCGCCCTAAGAACTCGTTCAATGGGTTAATACTCCTGTATAGATTAACTCACGCAGTGCAAACGATGCCCCGAGCACGTGCCGTGTGCCCCGGCACTTCAAGTCAATAGCTTTCAGTCTCTCCCGTATTTCAACTTCAAGATAATTCCTCCACCGCAGTCATGTCCCCATATAACGTTTGGAGAGTGTGGGAGTCGACTGCGACATCCTGCTGGGACAGCTCGTGAAACTCGCAGTGGACGCGGCGGGAGTCGGGCCGCATGGCGCGCGGCCTTGGAGGCGCGAGGCGACGCCCCTTTTTCTTCAACATCGCTCGCCTCACAGTGCTCATCACGGCCGTTGCTCACTCCGGTCGCTTCATTCTACTCGCACATCTCGATCAATGGACGTTTCCAAACCACTCACCGCCGAGCAAACAGCCGCGCTCGACGCGCTCCGGCGCGACGTTCTTGCTGACCCAAAATTCGGACCACTTGCTCATTCGGATGATACTCTCTTGTCCGCTCAAATGCCCTTCTCGAGGACTGCAGACTGGAACTCACAAATGTACTTACTCTCTCACAGGCGCTTCATCCGCGCGCGGAAATTCGATGTGGAGAAGGCGCTGGAAATGTACTTGAAGGCGAGTCCTCCCTTACGCCTTTTCCAGCGAATCACCAGCTGACCTCAGTTCACAGCATCTGGAATGGCTCCAGGAGTTCGGAATGGACGACCTGGTCGAAACCTTCCAGCTCACCCCCGAGGAAGCAGAGGTACGCGGTGGTCTGGCTGTACAGACGCGAGTCGTTTGGGGCATATGCTGACCCTCATATGCACTCAGGCCACGAGGCGGTTTTACCCTCAGTTCATCCACGGCGCGGACCTTGTACGTGATTTAACTCTGGGCTCAGAAGTGCGCACAAAACTAATGAGCGCATCTTCACTGCAGGAAGGACGACCGTGCGCCCACTCCACCCAACTAGCCTGTTCAACGTCGTGACCTATCAATCATGAACAGTATATCGTGGCAACGCTTCGGCAAGCTGGACTGGAAAGCGTTGACGGCGGTTATGAGCGCTGAGCGTGTCATCCAGGACGTCATGGTGCGCTTGAGGCGGAATCGAGCGGTCCACCGTGAAGCTCAACGGAACCACATTACCCTGGCAGGTCCGGACGGAGCGAACAGTGCGATACAAGTTCCCACTCTGCTCGGAGAAGTATGGCAAGAAAGTCCAAACCCACATCTCGGTGATCGGTACGTTCACGCCCAGGATCTGACAACGCCGGATGTTGATACCTAACGTCTTCTCTTCTTCAGACATTAAAGGCGTCTCTCTTGCCCAGCTGTGGGCTATGCGGTCGGTACGAAACTCTATGGCTCTGGCCGCCGCACCGCCATGCTCATCGTAATCATCCTGCAGACAATGGGACGGATCATGACCCTGCTGCAGGACAACTGGCCTGAGACCGGCGGTCCTGGTGAGCGACGTACTTTCCCCTCCAATGGGCCAACGAGGTACTGACAATTGCTTTTCTCAGTGCTCATTATCAATGCGCCCTGGGGTTTCTCTACCTTCGTGAGTGTCTCTGTCATCCCCAAGTCGGATCCGCAACTGACGGCGATGCCCCTCAAATCTAGTTCTCTGCCGCCGTGCGACCTCTCATGGACGAAGTGACAGCCGCAAAGTAAGACTGCCACACATCATCTTTCTCCAACGCCGCGCTCATAGTACCTCGGACTCCGTCAACAGGATCGCGGTATTTGGATCAAACTACCTCAAAGACCTCGACGCGTGGATACCGCAGGAGAACATACCCGTTTCGCTGGGCGGAACGTGCACGTTGTGTCCGCAGGGGTGCGAGGTGTCGGACCGCTGCCCGTAGGACGTGGAGAGCGGACGTGGTGGAAGATACCCTTGTAGAATTGTCGGGCGAAACTACCCTAATAGAGCGAGCTGTCATTCTTAGGACATCATCTTCGCTTGTACTTGCTTGCTCTCGGTCTGAATGATTCATCCTCCGGAATGGCCGCCGCACGCTTCTATAACTGCGCCCGTCGAAAAGCCGTGCATGCTAATGACACACGGTTGAGAAGCAACACGAAACGAAGGGCAAAGGCTGAAACGAAAGCATGCGTAGGCGGAAGTGTCCGGACAGTGAAAAGTTGGATGGAGGTAGTAATGCAGTGTTCGTGGAACGAGCGACGTAGGAATGCTGAAGTTAAAATAAGTACGGGAAGCGATGACAGAACGGGCGGGGTGACAAATAGAAGCAACTAAAGAATCAACAGACGGGAATGTATCAAAGAAACGAGACGTGGGGGGGTCGTAAATCAAAGTAGCAAATTGATCCAAAGCGAGTAAGTGTCCGTTCGTCTACGCATCTACGAGCCGCCCTCCTTGGTCGACCGGCCAACCCCAGTCTCGTCCGTTCCCGATGCTCGTTGGCGTGCAGGTCGCGATCGGACGGGCAACTCCGAGTACATGGGCGGGAGCTCGACGAGCGTGCCCGGCTCGTCCGGCTCTTCGGACGGTCCGGCGTCATGCAGGGCGCCGGCGTCCGTGTGCCGGACGTACCGCGCGGCGCTGTCGCCCGCTGTGGTAGCTGGCAAGTGAGGAGGGAACGAGTCGGTGAGGGCGGTGGCGGAGGTGGGATGCCGGGCGTGGGGGTCGGCGGGTGAAGGCGGGTAATGAGATGATTGTGATTGAAGCAAGGGTGAGAGCGGGTCATAGCGCGAGGAGGTCGTCGAGGTCGTGGGGATGTCGTGCGGGTGGTGCGACCACGCGAACGTGGAGGGCCCACCC
>JTLS01000993.1:0-11617 GCA_000826855.1 Basidioascus undulatus | reverse complement strand
GGGGGGCGGGGGGGGGGGGGCGGGGCAAGGGCGGCGCTGAAATCCGTAGGATGGTAACTTGTCAGCGCGAAAATAGAGAGGGCGAAGAAAAGAGATGTGGAGGAAACAGGAAGCAGGACGGACCTGTAGAAACTCGCAGCGCCGACGCTCGGCGCCGACGCGCTCGAGCTCCTGCTCAACGCTGGTCGAGGGGATGGTCCATGCGGATGAGGTGAGAAGGCGGTGTGCTCGGTGCTGCGGGGTTGTGGTTCGTAGTAGGAGTGTTGGCTTCTAGAGGGCGGACGCGGCTGGGGAGAAGTGGCAGTGCGGAAGGCCGGGGGCGGTGTTGGGAGGTGGTCGAACCCTGGTCGGGGGCTGGGCGAATGCGGTCGGAGAGGCGCGGGCGGGAGTGTGAAGCGTGTAGAGGATGAAATCGGAGGGAGGGGAAGGCGGGGACGCTTTCGAGTCCCTCCCCCAGCTGGAGGTGCGGCAGTGGACAGCCGCGCAAAGTTGTACCTTGCCTCCCCTCCCCCTAGGCCCACACCCGCCTTGGAGTCCTTCCCGTCCATCACACTCCCTCCCCACCTTGGACCTGGTCCTGGGGCCCCATGATACTCATACGCCGGGGCGGCGTCCACCCAGTCGGCCGGGCCGGTGCAGATGTCCGCAGGGTCTTTGGCGGCGGGGGACAGAGCGGGCGGCTGGGGGAGAGGGCGGTGGCGGTGGGAGAGGCCCGAGTGCTGTGGGGGAGGAGTGTAGGAAGGAAGGGACATGAACGGTAGCGTGGGTGTGGAAGGAGATGGGGAGGGCGAGGAGAAGGAGCGACCTGGACTGACCAGCGGGACGGAGCAGCAAACACTCAGGCACGATACTACCTCACCGTGACTCCAGTATCCCGGCCATCACTCGCCAACAGCGCTGAGTCCACGAACTGACCGCAGTGCACGGAAACTCACCGGCAATTTTTGATACACATTAACGAGTCGCATTCGCTACGAATCCAACATCGAGGATGAGATGCGACAAGAAACCGCCTGTTGAACTTCGCGACCCTTCGGCAAATTCCCACGACCGGACACCACTTATCTCGGTGCTTGCGGCTCGCTTATCCCCGTCCGGTCGAAGACCAAGAGGGCCTCTTCAGCAGGCCTTCTCTAGCCCACTCCAGCATCCACACTCTCCTAACGCTTTCTGAACAACTCCAACACGATGTCTGCTCCGGTCGCTCTCACCGCTGCACGCTGTACGTGCTTCTTTCCCTCAGGCCGCGCTGGTGCACTGTTCACGACGGAGGTATCACACAGACGGCAAGGACCGCGTGCGCATCTTCCGCATCGTCCGGTCTGCTGTGAGTCTACAGTCACCTTTGAGCAAACCTCGGAGAACTAGACTGAGTGGTGGATGGACGTTGCGCAGGACGGCTGGAACGACGTGGTCGAGTACGATGTCCGTGCCCTCCTCGAGGGCGCGATCGACACGTCTTACACCCAGGCCGACAACTCCGGTGCGCTTCTCCTCTGCCCCTACTCTTCTTCAACCCCGAAGCTGAGCTCTGGATTGCTGGGACGCAAAGTCATCGTCGCCACGGACTCGATCAAGAACACTATCTACACCTTCGCCAAGGCGTCCGCGCACGTCCTCCAGCCCGAGGCGTTCGCGCTGGAGCTCGGGCTGCACTTTGTGCAGACGTACAGCCACATCACGAAGGTGTGTTCCCTCCGCCTTCCCTTTCCCCTTCCCCTCCTTCTCCTTCTCGCCGAGCATGCTGACTCGGCAGGAAACCAGGCGTTCATCGACATCAAGCAGCCGCGCTGGAGGCGGATCAAGACGGGGCCGAACGAGACGCTCCACCCGCACTCTTTTGTCCGCGACGGGGACGACAAGCGCGTCGTCTCGGTCGAGGTCGACGCGAGCGAGGGCAAGGGCAAGATCCGCGCAAAGGCGAGCGCGGGGATCGTCGACTTGCTTGGTGCGTCTTCTTTCTCCCCTCCCCCCCGCTGTTCTCGGCTTCCTTCAAGTCGAGTCCTTTTCAGGAATGGTTAGCTGACTAATGCTCTTGGGGATAGTCCTGAAATCGTCCGGATCCGCCTTCGAGGGCTTCATCCGCGACAAGTGTACGTCCCCCCCACCCCCACCTTTTCACCAGCCCCGACATTTACCCCTCCCCCTCCCCCAAAAGACACCACCCTCCCCGAAGTCTCCGACCGGATATTCAGCACCTCCGTCGACCTGACGTACACACTCTCCCTCCCCACCGGCCCCTCCTTCTCGCTCGACTCGCTCTCCGCGGTCGACTTCGACGGCATCGCGCGCTCCACGCGCACGGCCACCCTGGAAGTCTTTGCGCTCGACCAGAGCGCGAGCGTCCAGGCGACTATGTACAAGATGGCGGAGCGCATCATCGGCGAGAACGCCGCGGTCCGGGACGTCACTTACAAATTGCCGAATAAGCACTGTGCGTGGCTTGTTCCCATTCTCTGCGGTCTGTTCTGCTCTTGTTGCGGAAGTGCTGAGGTTGGATTGGGTGATGCAGACATTGCTGTGGACCTCAACTATATCGGTCTGGCGAACACCAAGCCGAGCGAGGCGGAGGTGTTCATGCCGATTGCGGACCCGTCGTGCGTCGTTCCTCGCCTCTTCCCTCTCACTCTTATATCAATGCGCTAATGCCTGGACTTGGACCAAACTAACAGCGGCTATATCACCGCCACGATCTCCCGCGTGGGTACGCTGGGCGCGCCGAAGCTGTGAAGGCATTCGTCGTGGTCCTAACCCCTGCTTGGCTGCTTTTTGGTTTTCAGTAACTGTTCTTTTTCGGCTTTTGGAAGATTATAGTGATTGAATACACATGCATGCATAGAAGATCTGACAGACACAGCGGAAACCAGTTTGTTGCTTGCATCCTTGGGACTGTCTTGGTCTCCCCCCAAACAGGCTTTCCGAGGACGAAGGAGAACCTAAACAGTCTTGGGCTCGGGAACGACTCCGAGCGCCTTTAACAATAATGCATTCGGGGAGAACTGCTCTTGTTCATCGTGGCCTTCGAACACGCAAGAGACTGTCACTCGGTTAGGATTGTGAAGATCCCTGTCTGCATCGGCTGGTGTAACAGGAGGCACTGCAAGGGCTGATAAAGCTGCGGCGGTGTCGGAGCTGCACGCCAAGTACGGGGTTCAGAGCGCTAGAAAGAGCAATCCAATACTTACCCAGTGCGCCAGCAGATCTAAACTGCGAGCCGGTTCACCTCCGTCCGATCTGGTTGCCAGTCTGTTCGGCCCTTCGAGACGACATTTGCATTGTTATAAATCTTTTACTTTGAATACGGCACCTGAAACTGCTGTTGCATGCATAGTCCGTTTCATCCACGTCCTGTCGATTCATTTGTCAATCCACCCTGGCCCCACTGCATCTTCTCAATGTCGAAGTTACAACTTGGATGGTCCCCAGACATTCACGAAAGTTTTGCAAGTATGGCACATTGTCCAACTTTCAGCTTTGGGCCGTCCAACCAGCGGGTGGTGTCGTTTAATGTCTATCCCTCGGCCTTGTCTCTGCCGGCAAGTTACTGATACTCAGCTGTACACACTGCCTTATTCAAGCATGACACACCAGTGTTTACACATATTCTAGAGATCTATTCAAGACTTTAAGGGATGTCGAGAGTAAGAAGAGTAAACCAAAGGCCTCTAGTATTCGTGCTCATCTTCATGTTGTACCGGCGGGCAAAGCCAAGACGGGACAGCACATGATGCTGCCGGCCGTTGCGGTCGGTGACACAAAGAGCTACTTGAGAGGGGAATATTCCTTTCACTCCAATAAATCATAAAACATAGAAGACTCGGTAGACACTCCTGACGGTTGATTTAATGAATACAATCGATGGCTGCTGGGCAAGGCCATCTGTGTCCGCTGCAATGAGTCTACCAGGGCAATGAAAGGTCCAGGTTCCCAAGCAGCACCTTTGCTCATCCCCAACTTCCCAAGATTCCTTATCGACTATTCCTGGATGTACCAAGAAGTGGAACAGAGGTTGAGAAGATAGAACACGGAAGGCTCGCGCAAGGTCAAGCAACAGGGAGGGATCTTCGCGAAATGCGGGGCCTTTTTCTTCCTTTCGGCACTCTTCCACTGCTCGCTACTACTGAAATCTATGGGTGAGATAGGGTTCCCTACAAATGTGTTCCGTGCGACGTATTGACGATGCGTAGCTGAGAGGCAAGAAAAAGTGAAACGAAGGTCGGAAGCCGAGGCATTTCCGGCTTTCGGGCGTCTGGGCACGCGGAAGGCGGGCATAATAATTGCTACAAGGGCTTGTAGTCTTCCGCCTAGCAAATAAATGCGTTGCGCGTTTGAAGGGCCGGGTGGCATCGGGCCTCGAACCCGAACTGACTCGGCGCGGCGCGAAAAAGTAACCCCTTCGGAGGGAAGAAGACTCGCTCAGCGCTGGCCCCTTGCTTGCCCCCATCTGCCACCCTCTTCCCTCCCCCACCCTCGTCGTCGTCGTTGGAACCCCTCTCGCAGCCATGGCCTCCCGCTCTGCCCCCGTTCTCCGCGCTGCCGTCCGCGCCGCCACCGCCACCCCGGCCGCGACCCGCTCCTTCTCGGTCCTCGCCCGCGGCGTCGCCCCTGCGGCTAAGCGTGTCGCTTCTGCTGTCGTCGTAAGTCCGCGTCTTCTTGCGGGGGTCCAGCGCCAGGATGTCTTTGAGGTGGCGCGCCGGTGAATGGGGCAGCGACTCCGGACCCGACAGGAGAGGGAGACGAGGTGGGGTGGATGGTCGCCGAGCGAACTTGAACTGACGAGCCCCGTTCCTCTCTCGCACAGCCTGCCACCCAGCGCGGCATCAAGCAGATCACCTTCGCTGATGAGACCGAGGTACGTTGATGGAGGTCGCCTTTCTTCCGATGGCAATACTGACACCTCGCGCAATCCCACAGACCGTCTAGTACGTCCATTTACGCGAGCTAGAGCGTTCACACCAGTTCTGATCATTGCTTGCTCTCCTCTTCTCCCCTGGTCCTTCTCTCTCCGCTCTCCTCGTCATGTTTTCGCCTGCCGTCGCCGGTCCTTCTCCTGAAACAGCGAGCGCGCCGACTGGCCCGTCCAGAAGCTCCAGGAGTACTTTAAGAACGACACCCTCGCCCTCATCGGCTACGGCTCCCAGGGCCACGGCCAGGGTCTCAACGCCCGTGACAACGGCCTGAATGTCATTGTCGGTGTCCGTGAGAACGGCGAGTCCTGGAGGCAGGCTATTGAGGACGGCTGGCTGCGTCTTCTCTCTCGGTTCTCGTACTCGTCTCGCCTGTTGGGCTGATCATGGCGACTCGCTCTTCAGGTCCCCGGCCAGACCCTCTTCCCCATCGAGGAGGCGATCAACCGCGGCACGATCATCATGAACCTGCTCTCGGACGCTGCGCAGTCCAAGACCTGGCCCGAGATCTCCCCGCTCATCACCAAGGGCAAGACCCTCTACTTCTCGCACGGTTTCTCGGTCGTCTACAAGCAGGACACCGGCGTCACCTGCCCCTCTGACGTCGACGTCATCCTCGTCGCGCCCAAGGGCTCCGGCCGCACCGTCCGCACGCTCTTCAAGGAGGGCCGCGGCATCAACTCCTCCATCGCCATCCACCAGGACGTCACGGGCCAGGCCAAGGAGAAGGCGATCGCCCTCGGTATCGCCGTAGGCTCCGGCTACCTCTACGAGACCACCTTCGAGAAGGAGGTCTACTCTGACCTCTACGGCGAGCGTGGTGTCCTCATGGGCGGTATCCGTACGTCGTCTTCATGCTGTGTCCGCTGCTGTTGCGACTGGGATCTTACGCCGTCGTGCGGTCCGCAGAGGGTATGTTCCTTGCCCAGTACGAGGTCCTCCGCAAGAACGGCCACTCCACCTCGGAGGCCTTCAACGAGACCGTCGAGGAGGCTACCCAGTCCCTCTTTCCCCTGATCGGCCAGTACGGTGCGTAGCTGTCTTTGTCTTGCCGCACCGCCTTCGGTCGATCGATGCTGATATGTTTCGTGTATCGTATGTAGGCATGGACTACATGTACAACGCCTGCTCCACCACCGCCCGCCGTGGTGCGCTCGACTGGGCGCCCAAGTTCTACGAGGCCAACAAGCCCGTGTTCGAGTCCCTTTACGCGTCCGTGCGTGACGGCTCCGAGACCCGCCGCTCGCTCGAGTTCAACAGCCGCTCGACCTACCGCGAGGACCTCGCCAAGGAGCTCGAGGAGATCAACAACCAGGAGATTTGGCGCGCCGGCAAGGCCGTCCGCAAGCTCCGCCCCGACTGTACGGTCCCCTCCTCTGTCGCCGCTTCTTCTTTCGTGTCATTTGCTGACCGCGTGTACGTTCGTTTCAATAGACAAGGGCGAGTAAGCGTTCGGCTTCTCTGCTGCAAAATTAGCACGACTGTACTCTCTTTGCGGAGCCCGCTTGCTTTCATCTCCTCGCTTTCCTGGGTTGGGTCGCATGTATCTCTTTTCTTGTCATATCTGTTTCCTCCTCTGTCAATACAGCACGACGCTCGCTTGATCTGAATTTGACCGTGTGTGGAGGAGGCCTTTTGTGCAAGTGTGAAACGGAGGCATGCCCGTGCGCCGAGCAAGTTCATGTTTCTGATTGTACCGTTCGAGAGCCCCTAAATCATCTTCGTGGAGGCTTTGTCGGCCCGGCGCACGCCGCTGCTAGCGACAAATTTGCTAGACCAGGGGGAGGTGGACTCCGGGCGTGACAGCGTCGTTCCCTGGGCTGGTATGTGAAAGTACGTGCTCTAGAGCTTAGCAGATTGATCAGTGAGGACTGGATTGGACAGACGCCCCGGGTTTGAGGTTTTCGCCGGACATCGAGCACCCCCGAACACGCACTAAGGAACAGGGAACACACAGGAGCGTGAGGGAGGTTCGAGCAGTCGAACTTTCTGCGTGTCGCAACGCTGGCTCGCGAGCTTCCGTCGCGCACAGACACTTGGCTGACCAACTCGGAACTCAAGGTTAACGGTTGGGAGATTGCCGACGGGGAGCGCTTCGTAGCGAGAAAGCGAGAGGAGTGTGGAGGCGTAGAATTGCGGTTGCAGCGAAGTTGCACAAAGTTGCAAAGGGCGTGCGTCCTCTGGCATGCTTGTACTTCTTGCGAGGGTCGAGTTGGAAGGCTTTCAAACTAATGAGATTGCATTTGGAAAATGAACCCAAGGTCCTCATGAAAAATGAGATATTATTGGCGGCAAAGTACTGCAGAGGGCACTGGCAGGAGAAACGAATGCGAAGCCGTACAGCTGGAGAATCGCGGTAAACATAATCTCCGCAGCGAAGCGCTTCACCGTCATACGCGTCGCGAAACTTGCTTGAACGACTGCATAAACTGGGCTTGACTATTTAAATGTCACTCGAACTGACTCGGCGCATGCTTCTGAGCGGGTGCGGCAGGTGGAAGTCAGCGATCAGCGAGCGGCCAGCCTTGGGCAGCTCGAGGTCGAACGGATTTGTTGATTGGGTATAGCTGCTGCAGATGTTCGAAAAAGATACAATAGAACTGCCGAGTATAGAAGTGCCAGACAGGTTTGTGACCTCCAGATACACTGACTGTTTGTCAGTGCATGCCGCGTTGATGGCACCGTCCATGTCCCTCCCCAAGCTGTGTCGAGCTGTGCGCTCGCAACAAGACCGCTCCAAGCTCTGCATTCAAGACCAAGTAGTGCTGGTCTCACTTAAAGTCGTTCGCTAACGCTTTGCGGAGGTCATTACCGCGAGAATGCTGCTGTGTTGCGCTATGGCATGGAGTAAAGTACTGACTGAAGCCAATACTCATGACCCTGTTGTGCATGATAGTGGTGTAGCTGTGCCGATGCTCACAGTTTTCCGTCGTCATCCAGGGTGGTGGTACGCGTGGACAGGAATAAGTGAGGCATCAGACGTCGTGCAGATCACCATGACCCTAACGGACAAAAGACCTAACTTAAGTCTACTCGGCAGTCGGGACTGTACAACGGACAAAAGACCTAACTTAAGTCTACTCGGCAGTCGGGACTGTACAACGTCGCCAGCTCCCCTTCAAGGCTCCCGGTCGTCTTCCGCTTGCTTGCGTGTAAACAGGACGGAGCCACCGCTGTCACATAAGGGATCTACTCGGGATCTCCACGCCTATACTGATGATGGAGTTGCGCAAAAAATAACCAGTTCCCCTGCAGGTTTCACTGGCGCTCATGGGACAGATCACCGTGGCGACCAGCAAGCCGACGGGGAGGCGAAAGAGCTTTGGAAATGAAAGGGGCTGAGGCCCGGTGGGTGTGTTTTGAAAGACGGCATGAGGGCTCGCAAGGCAACAATGACGCAGCGGTCCGCTCACAGTCTCCAGGAAGATGTTCGCCAGAAAGCGCGAGGCCGTGGAGTTGCGTGGAGTACTCCTCGCAGATCAGGGGGAATACTTCACCCGAAGTTTGGTATTGCACATCCTCTGGGGTCGCAGGTCGACGTCGTTAATAAGAAGGAGTGACGGCCCACTAAGAGGTCCGTCGGAACCAAGTCGGGGCCTTCCGGATGTGTGAGTAACTTACATGAACCTGCGAACCGCAGCATATGTTTATGGAGACTGCTCCACCCGCGACATCGGTCTTCGTCACTTTGCATGCAAGGGCTGACGTTGCATTCAGCGCAGGCACGAGCAAGGGTACACTCAATGGAAGCAGAAAGCAGAGTCTCAGAGTCTCGGGACGAAGAATGACATGAGGTGTGCTGCACTGCCCGATGTCGCGGCACTCGCGGGGCCCGTCTGTCGGTGCCTGACCGTGAAGCGGACGCCGACGGTAGGGATTGTTGTTCGCACAAGCACATTTTTCAGTCCACTTTAAGCTTGTGTTGGATCGCGATGAGCACCGCTGGCTGGTTGAGCGAGAAAGCAGACTCGCATGAGGATCGAAGCAAGCAATGTGTGCGTCTACTGGAAGGTGGAGGTAGTAAATGTCGAAGTGTGTTCTTAGAGTTCGAGTCCTCGCGCCACGGAAAGTGAAAGTAGCCGGCGTCGGAAGGCAGGAAGGCTCTGCACGAGCGGTCGAAGCTGAAGGAGATGAAAGACATGCCGTGCGGCTATCCCTACCGATAGGAGTCACCGCACGCAGCAGCGCTCAGGGCGAGGGAGTTGACGGCAGATGCCCAGCCAGGACCAGCCTGCCGCTGGGCCTACTTGGGCTTGGACCGAGTCGTCGACGCCATGCAGCGGTATCTTTATGTTGTGAAGTTCGACAGACGCAGAGGGTGTGTGCAAGGACCAGGCTGTATACCCGAGCATCCGCATTGGAATGAGGATTGAAAAGGGCGTGCCGCGTGCGCGGGTTGATGGAGCGAAAGAAGAGGCGTGTTGAGGGCCCGAACTGCCGGAAAGGATCCAAGAATAAGTTTGACGCCACGCACCCGACGTCCCAAACATCGTCAGTCGCTGTTGAAATTGGTTGAAACGTTTCCCCCTTACGCGCGAGCTCTGTCACCCTTCGACCCTTTCCGTCTGTCCGCAGACAGGGCTGGACGAGCCTCCTCTGTTTGTCTGACCTTGCCCTCCGCCCTCCATCCTCCATCCTCCGCATCTCCTCTCTCTCCCGCCGACCACGGCGACGACGACACCGGCGACGACGATCCCGACCCGATTCCCCCCGTTGTCGTCCTAGTCCCGCCCCATGGCGTCCCCATACCCGCATCACGCTGGATACCCGCCGCAGTCTGCCTATCCGTCCCACGCGCCGTTCCCACATCACCAGCAGCCGCCCCCCCACCTCCAGCACACCCTCGCGCCCATGGCGTCGAGCGCAGGCCGGCCTCCGTCCCCCCCGCCGCCGCCCCCGCCCCCGGTGCGCCTGTACCAGACGCTGGAGCATCACGTCGTGTCCGCGAGGCGAGTCAGACCGCGTGCCTTGCTGCGCAAGCTCGGGAGCGGGTTCGCTGACACTCCATCCGCGCCCGCCCTCCGTCGAGCAGGTATGCCACCTCGGGAGACTCGCGTGGATACATCGCCTGCTTCGAATACACCGCCCCGTCCCTCGGCGGGAATACCATCCTTATCGACAGGTGCGGGAGCTCTTTGTTGACATCGCTGGGCCTGCGCTGACGGAGTATTTATGGGTCTCCTCTTGCAGCGACACCGGACACGTCCACTGGACGGGTGAGTGCTTTCTTTCGTCTGGGCGGTAGGCAGGGATGCGCTTGGGGGTGCGAGGTAGTTCTCACACTCCACTCCGTCGACAGGGATATGGAAAGCGCTAGGGCACACGAAGGCGGACATCGTGAAGCTGCTCGACTCTACACCCGGCATCGCGCCGCTAATTCGAAAAGTTCGAGGAGGGTGCTTGAAGATTCGTGCGTTCTGTGCTGTGCTGCCAGCCTGTTTCGCATGAACTGACGTTCATATTTCTTTCATATTTCTCCGCAGAGGGGACCTGGATCGCCTTTGAGACCGCTCAGGCGCTCGCCCGGAGGTAATTCTCGTTCAACAGTTTACGCAGAATACTCCTGCAGTCACTGACATATCCTGTGCAGATGCGCATGGCCGATTCGCTACGACCTCGTGCCGCTCTTCGGGCCCAATTTTCCAGACACCTGCCTCACCCCGGACTCAGCGGGCTTCGGTCACCTCTCCCTCTCTCCGCCTGGGCGCCGCAAGCCCAAGCGCCTCAACGCAAAAGCAGCTGCAACGCTCAACGCCGCACGAAGCGCAAGCACTGCAGGATACCCCGCGCCGCTGTACGCGGATCAACACGTTCCGCCGCCGCCGCCTCCCCATCCTCACCCTCACCCGCACGCCCACCCTCACGCGATCCCTCCCCCGCATCCCCACCATCAACTACCCCCTCATCCGCACGCACCACCGCTTGTTCAACCGCACCCGCAACCGCTGTACCAAGCCTGGACACCCGTTCCGTCGCCTGCGCCGTCCGCGCCCGGCGGATGGCCAGCCCCTCCTCCTGGCCCGGCGACACCAACGCCGCAGCAGCAACTACGGGCGTTCCGCTTCCCTAGCGGCCCCCCGCCGACGCACGGGCGGGTGGAGCATCCGCAGCGCGGGTACTCGGTCGACCCGCTGTCGCCGCCGCCTACTGTAGGGCGCGCGCCCTCGGGGTCGTCGTCGCGGCAGCAACGCTACGCGCCGTACGACACGTCGCGCCGGAGCCCGTCCGTCATGAGCACGCCGTCTGCTCCGCACGTCGGCTCGCGGTCTGCCAGCGGGGGGTCGGGAGGATCCCCTCGCTCGCTTCACCGCACGCTCGCACCCATCTCGACGCTCGGCCTTCCGCCTCTCTCGCCAATGCGCTCATCGACCTTGAGCGCGGCGGGTGACGCTGCGTCTACGCTACTGAAGCTCTCCCTAGGCAGCGACGCGCCGCCCCTGCCGCCTCCGCAAGCCTACCTCCGCCAGCGTCGCTCGTCGTCGGCACCTGCGCCTGACCGCATCCCGTCCCTCTTCGTCGAGGGTCCGCCGCCTGCGTCCTCTCAGAGCACGTACGAGGCGTCGTACCCGGCGCAATCGCGCGGACGGGACGAGCCGCTGTTCTCGCACGCGCCGCCATCGCTGCCGCCGTCCCCTGCGGGCTCGCTGCCGTCGCTCTCGTCCGGCCACCGCAACTCGCCGTCGACGAGCACCATCGGCGAGCCGGCCTAC